>CM046841.1:28821157-28944805 GCA_025618425.1 Heliocidaris tuberculata
TTACATGACCGTCCCAGACACTGACGGTCGGGTGTTTGTAACGGTTATATAACGATATAGCAACGTCTGTAAGGTTCCTTACTACGTCTGTATGCATGCCGCTTTGTAACGGCTGGTTACTATGGTATGTCATGGTTTTAACCGTCGTTATTACGCTGTGTAACGCTTTATTATTATTATAATTATTATTTGCAACGGTTTTTAACGGTCGTTACTACGGTCAACAACGGTCTACGACGGTCTCGTACGCCATTTTCGAAGAGACGCTACCACACTTCGCTTTTGTAAACCTTAAAGGGGAAGTTCACCCCGAAGATTACTTGAGTTTAAAAAATGCTGAAAAAGTAAAGAAAAACATTGCGAAAGTTTGGACAAAAACCGTTAGAGAATAACGGAGTTATGGACTTTTGAAGTTTTGATTTTGTGACGTCACATGCGAGCAGCTCCTCCATTATGTAATGTGATGAATATTCCATAAAATACAGTTTTCTCAGAAAATTTAGAATATTTTCGTCCGTGCATTTGATATATTGTCAGAAATGTTATTCAATACTAGATTCTGAAAAGAAACAATATTAAATTATCGTGGAACGTCAAAAAAAATGCGAATATATGGAATATTTATTACATGACCAATGGGCAGCTGCTCGCATGTGACGTCACGAATCCAAAACTTTAAATACTCATAACTCTTTTATTATTTGACCGATTATCATCAAACCTTCGCCAATATTTTTCTTTATTTTTTCTGCATTTTTTAAACTCAAGTAATCTTCAAGGTGAACTTCCCCTTTAAGCACAATTTTAATGTTTTATCATTCCTTTTGAAGCCCTGATCTTCCTGCTTGGCTACATCAGTCAACTTCCCAAACCTGACTTTCTTCCAGTTGTTGAGAAGCTCCTAGACTCTGCAGGCCTTAAAGGACCTATGGAATGCAAGTACATGTTGATCTTTGATGATGTGTATTGTTCTGTACATCACAAAATTTACAACCATTTGATCTGAATATGTGTCATATATTTTTTAAATATTTTTTTAATTATTTTATTTTACCTGCTAAGCCCCGCCCCTAAAAAAATCCTTTGGAGTCTGATTCTTCACATGACATCATCAGTCAATCATCAGTCACCTAAAACAAGCCAGACAATAGACACTGGTATGTACCTATCCCTGAGTTTAGCACCTGCTCACAATAGCATCGCATGTTTTAATACAATATCAACTCATAAACTCTCAATCACAATAGCAGATGCTATGTCAGAAATGCTCCAGCATCACAGGAAAAGAAAGGTACTGAAAATCTGTTGTATGAAAACACACGATGCTATTGTGAGCAAGTACAAAACAGAGAGATACTTTACATACCAGTGTCTTTTGTTTGGCTTGTTTTAGGTGACTGATGATTGACTGATGATGTCATGTGAAGAATCAGACTCCAAAGGATTTTTTTAGGGGCGGGGCTTAGCAGGTAAAATAAAATAATTACAAAAAATATTTTAAAATATATGACACATATTCAGATCAAATGGTTGTAAATTTTGTGATATACAGAACAATACACATCATCAAAGATCAACATGTACTTGCATTCCATAGGTCCTTTAAATGTTGCAGCCTTCTCAGCCAAAACACAGTTTTGTTTCCTTGGCCTTATTCTTGTAATCGTTGTGTCTCCTGTAATAGAGCAGGGGTTTCCTCCAGCCAGTTAGCAAGTGTAAAATGGTAGCGGGGGGGGGGGGGGGATATTCAAAATTAAAAAAAAAAAATCTATTGCTAGGTCGCTGTATTTCCTTGGATTTTATTTTTTGTAAAGGTAAAATACATAAGAAATTTCAATTTGAGGGATGAAAAGGAAGAATAAAATCTGCCACTCGGTCGCGTAGCTCCCCTTGCTTATACAATTGCTCATCAAATTTGGGCTAACAACCACGGTTTTGTGCATCAAAACTAATTTTAACCATCACTACGGTTATTGGGGATCAGTCCGTCAGAAGGAAAGTTTTGAACATGTTTTGAACATGTTTAAAACTTTCTCTCTGCAACCGTCGGTTATTACTGTCTGCCACGGCTTTATTACGGCAGTATTACGGTCCAGGGTCCCGTTGCATAAAACTTACCATTAATGGTAACTCTGCTATCAATGGTAACTTCAATGGTAACATCACTCAACAGCCAATCAAAATCAAGGTTTCCATGGGAGTTACCATTGATGGTAAAGTTACCGTCAATGGTAAGTTTTATGCGACGGGGCCCAGAACGGTCAAGACGGTCACTCAACCGTCATTGACCATTATTCGTGTTAAATGTCAGTCAGTCAATTTTGACTATTATCACCAACATTTTTTTTTTCGTTATTTTTATTTTCACAGACATACTTTAATCGTATAATACAATTTAATTCTCTCTAGCGGCAGCCTTTTTATAGGCTACGACACGTGATCGTCGACGATTCGCTGTCATGCCGAGCGCTATGCATTTAAGTTAGACTATCGTTGCACGTAAGTTGTGAACGCCGGCAACACGCTTAGCATTTGTTGGTATAAGTTATCGAAACGTTCTATAGGCCTATTATATATATATAGTGCCTGGTCTATCATGCACTATACTGGATTATGTGCACTACAAATACTAAATTATCCCGAGTGCAGTTTTGTTTCACCGAGGCCGCAGGCTGAGGTGAAATTGACCTGCACGAAGGTTAATTTAGTATTGGAGTTCATATAGTCCAGTCAGCCCTGGTCCAGTGATGGTGCATAAATAGAACATGCACTAATTGTTATAGTAAATATACCCCAAGATTTATAACTGTTATTGTGTATTAGGCCCGGGCCTAATTTTGTTATAGTGCACGATCATGCACTATAACAATTTTGTTTGCACGTCACGTGATGCGAATCTAACCAATCACAGAGCGTATTATACATACACTATTTACTATAAGTTATTATAAAACGGGTTCAAGAATGTAGCCATCCTGATTGGTTAAATAACAACACGTGACCGTGCAAAAAAAAAGTACTAATGCACGGCGAGGGGACTAATGCACGGCTAATCCGGCTCAAACACTAAGATTGTAAGAAAACACTAAGATTGTAGACCCGTTTTATGAAACTATTAATACATGGTTGTGAGTTCGTGCGTTAGTGCGATCCAGCAACACGCAGGTTTTTATCGTGGTGTCTAACACACTCGGCTACGCCTCGTGTGTTAGTACACCACGATAAAAACCTTTGTGTTGCCAGATCGCACTAACGCACTCCCAACCATGTATTAATAGTATACTAATATACTAATGTTGACTGCTTTGAGGGTATAAATAACTATATTTATGTAACAAAATAGAGAAACAAAATTAGTTTCGAAATTTCGTTCGGTGTACATGTATGGTGCCGGCCGCGCGCGCTTACAACATCGTACAAAGACATATGCCTGTATTCTCGAATGGCGCCTAACTTTAAGCCCCCGCCGACACGATAGAATTGATTTCCAATGCTCATTTCACGCCAGAAACTAATTTTGTGTCTTTATTTTGTTACATAAATAGAGTTATTTATACGGGACTTAGGGGTTGACGAATGGCCTTCCATAAAGCAGCGGCCTAAGTTAAGCCAGGCTTAACTTAGGCCACTTTCGAGAATACGGGCCATAATTTGCATTGTACGCGCGAGCAGAACTATGTCCGGTCAATAGTTTTCACCATACCGCCCATCAGTCCGTAATGAATTTCATGCCCGCAAATTTGACCAATCAGAGGCATAGAATCTAGACATGCGGTATATAATACGTTATATATACGTCCAACTCGTTATGAATACGCTATGTATACTCCCAAAATGGGGGGGGGGGGGGGGGGGGGAATCGTCGTCCGGAACACGTCAAATAAGTCTACATACGTCAATATTAGTCTGGGAGCCTGTCCCATAATAGTCACCCCATTTTACGCATAAGATTTGACCCCTTAAAGTTACTTAGACCATCTAAGTAATTGACAAAATGTTGTCAGCCTGACCGTAGCCGCCGGGTTCAGCCCCCAGAGCCCCCCAAAGAGACCCCAAAGTCATGTCGATTTCACCCCATCTCCCCCATACACCAAACTTTGTCGGTAGAAAGTAGTATGACTGGACATTACAAAACACCAAAAAAAAACTGACAAAAATTTCCACTGGGATGGGGTGTCAGACAGCCCCTAAAAATTGGGGTAATTTTTTTTTTTTTTTACCCCAGGGACCAAATTTTGTTAAAAGGAAGAGCTATGGATCTACATTCCAAAAAATATGAAAACTGACAAAATTGTCCTTCGGGGAGGGGGTGTCAGACCATCTAAAATGAAAACCCCAAAGTGACCTTTGAAAATGTTCCCCCCCCCCCCCCCCAATGCTCTGTATGTACAGAAAAACCATTTTCTTACCTTCTGACTATGATAACTCAAAAGTGATTAATTCAATTCAATTCAAATTTTCATAACATGATTTTGAGTATAATAATCTTCTTGAGATGCAATTTGGTGTTAAGGTCTTTGGATTAATAAGTTATTAAATTGTGAAAAATGTATTGCTTTCTCAAAAGTAGCCCCAAAATATTGTCATGATTATGTAAACACACCCGTTTCCATCTTCACCTGTTTGACAAAGCATAATAGAAGACCTTTTCAGGTATCTGTGGTATGTGACTGCCATGCTGAAATGTACTATTCATGTGTTAATAGCACAATTACCAAGTAAGCTCCTCTATTATGCCTTGTCAGATGGTCAATAGGTGTGTACTATCATAATTATGAGATGATAAAAGCCCTAAACAAAAACAAGCTTAAAACCAACTAAAGAAGGTAATTACTATATAACAAAAGATTATTTTTTTTTAATATATCATACCTCTTCTACCCAAATGAAAGAAGGCAAATATCTCCTTCACATTGAATAACGTGGAGTTGAAAAACACAAAATTACATGTATTTGGATTTGAAGAAAGTGAAGGAGAAATAACATCCATCTTTGTGTAAAGACTTTAAATGGAAATATCAATATGATAAAGAATTAATGCTTGATTAGATAATAATAATAGATCATGGGCATTGAAAGTGGAGGGGTCGTCAGACAAAATTTGCCGAATATCGAACGAAACATCGTTTCGAAAGTGTTTTAATTTGGTGTCAAATACATGTATATCCGGTAGAATACATTTGCAAGTTTATGTATACTAGAAGATCTTCCAATTCGTTCCGAAAATGAAATAGCGTGAAATAAAAGAAAAATGAGAAAGGTTTTTAACAAGAGAAAGAAAATAGGATAATAAATAAGAGAAATAGAAAATAAGAAGAAAGAAGAAGAAGAAGAAGAAGAAGAAGAAGAAGAAGAAGAAGAAGAAGAAGAAGAAGAAGAAGAAGAAGAGAGAGAGAGAGAGAGATCTTTTAACAAGATTGGAAGGGGGAATTCTATTAATAATTTTACATTATGATATCTCAATTTACTTGACAAGTAAAATGGCACACTTGAATACAATCACTTGGGCAGGAATAGTAGATTTCAAAGCTTTATGACATTCGAAAGAAATTATCTACCTAAATTTGAATATGAGATCCATAAATGGAGGAGCTGATGTTGTACAGGGTGTCCCAGAAAATACGAAACCGAGATTTATCGATGTTTAATCATATCTTAATCATAATTATGATTAATAAACATCACATATTTGTAAAGCTTGCATCCTCTTCTTTCATTTGATGCCACTCATATGGTACATACTTCACGCATGAGTGAATAAAGACAATATGAAGCAGGGCTACCAAAAAGTCGTTTGGCCGACGATATCTGAATTTCAAAGAAAGAAAGTCCATTTTCTGCCCTTTCATATGACAGCTCTGTTGGTGTAAAGTGATGCTTACATTTCCATGATTTATTAAACGAATCCGTTTGCACTGGCTGCCTGTCCTAGCAATAAACAAACAAGACAAAAGACTTCATGCATGGCTGATCGTCAACAAATTGGAGTGGTGAGTACAAAATGATAAAAGCTGATTGATAGTGAGGTACATTTTCATTAACCTACTTGACCATGCAGTTAACAACAGAGCAACTAGTATTTCTGGTAACAGAATGGGGACGATCTGGGAGCCTTTAATAAATCATGGACATGCAAGCATCGATTTCCGACAACAGAGCTTTGTCATCCCTGGCTCATTTTTCCCGATCGAGGTGTCATTTGATAGGGCAGAAAATGAACTTTCTGGAAATGTGATTATCGCTTTGAAATTGAGATGTCGTTAGCCAAACTACTTTTTAGTAGCCCTGCTTCATATTGTCTTTATTCACTTATGCGTGAAGTATGTATTATATGAAGGCATCAAATGAAAGACTGAGAGGATGCAAGCTTTACAAATATGTGAGATTTATTAATCATAATTGTGATTAAGATATCATTGAACATCGATAAATCTCAGTTTCGTTTTTTTTTTTTTTTTTTTTTTTCCCTGGGACGCACTGTATAACTTTACATCACGATTTACCTTGCTGTTCAGCTCAAAGTACGACAAACTTATCTCTTCTGGATTCTTTCTTGAATGAATGGAAGTTTATGTTTTATCAGTGTCGCATGCCGAAGGGCGGATATTTTAGGGTCGTGGAAAGGGCAGGTTTTCACTAGAAGTATTACGCCAGAATGGAATGACAGATAAAATTGTGATGAATATTAATTTTGGAAACAATTTATGCAGAGAAAGAATGGCAAGAAAAGGGGGAGACATTACTAGCTAATGTAGCTATATAATGATATCAAGACGAGAATTATTGGTTCGTTGTAAAATGAGTGTTGATCGTTTTACATATCAGTATTTTAATTCTGTTGATATCCTTTTTTATACCACTGTTGATTTTGACTGTCACTTCATGTGCCAACACATTTCAAAGTATAATGTATTATGCCATTGATCGATTATTTGTCACTAATATACAGTTTGATGTAAGTTGAACATTGTCGGAAACAGAACAGTCATAGAGAGAAGACAATTTTTCATAATTATCGTAGAGGGCGTACAGAATAAGATATGAATAAAAACCTATATTTCCTATACTTATATATTTTTCAGCATTTTTTTAAAATGGAAATCATCTCCGATATCACTTCTATACAAACATTTAGAATCCGTATCCCAATTTGAGTTTAGAGTATTTTCAAAAAGAAAAAATTCAAAACCTTAAATGTGACCAAAATCAGCATTCCAAAAGTACCTGAAAAGTAAGTTTAGATCCATTTTAAAATTTGGAAAAACGTTTATAGTTTTATTCATGACATTATCTTTCTAAAAATGTATGTTTCCAAAAATCCTCACAAAATTCCCCAAAAGGCTATATTTTTATACCACTTGACAAACGGACTATCCTGTTAAACAATTATTTTACAGGTCAGAGTACTTAGTTTTGAGATACAGACCAATTTTACAGATTTTGTGGGAGGAGTAGTCTTTTGGTGATTTCACGGTGTGATATGTCTTCCTATTCCTCCATTCCCTTTCTATTTATTTTATTTTTTTTTAACCAGAACTCAATCCTCTCTTTAAAAAGCGGTTGAGGTAATGATCAGACATTAGATTTCAGATTAAGATTTTAACTCATTTCATTTTAATTTTTCAAATTATAACAAAGTGCAGAAACATTTTCGATTACTAAAAGAAAAATGAAGAGCATTAACGTTTGAGTTGTAAGAAAAAATAAACAACAGTTAAGACCATATTAAAGCAATAATATGAAAATGAGAATGAAAACAGATACCAGCAAAATAGCAGAGCTCATTGAAGCTCATAATTTATGCAATACATAAAAAGTAGAGTGGGCAAGGGATTAACGACAAAAAACGTGATGCGAAAAAGGGAGACATGTGATAGACTCGAAAAACAACATTGCATAAATGACAACAGCTAATTCACATGACTGATAACATTCTACCTTGGATTACTTTCTATGTACTATATATGAGATCAAAATAACTTCAGTCCCATTCATAGGTTGATTACACGCAATGCAGGTATAGTTTTGAATGGTCGTTTTCCCCCTTACTCATGTTCATTTCTATTCTTGGATTTTTAACAAGATCATATTAATCACATTTCATAATACAAGACCACAAGACCATAAATCATAATAAACAACAAAAAAGTACACCCCCACCTTAATCAAAATAGCGTGACTTTTTAAGGAAAAGGTTTTGAGCAAAATAACTTGGCAGAAGTGTTCATACACTTATTGACTAACTTTTCTGTGAAAATGAGATTGATCCATTGAGTCATGCATGAGTGAGCAAATATTAAAGGCAAAATTGTCACCTTTCAAAAGTCATACATGTCATAAAGTCATTTTGGGGATTCTGTGAAACGAGATTTTAGCGAATTCGGTTTCTGGTGCATATTTATGTGTTGTTGTTTATTATCCATCGCTCGACCCCCTCACACCTATCCCGACACTTTTCTCACTATTATGGTTGGGTGAGCACAATTTAAAAAAACAATTCAACGCAGGTGAATTTGAAATTGCAAAATCTATTCAGCTTATTGAAAGGAAATAACTCCAGATATTTTCACCAAAATGTATCATCACATGTTGTGTGAACATAAGAGGTTGTCATCTTGTCATGGGTGAGTGAGCACACTTTAAAAATCGCGCAAGAAATGCTAAAATGTACTGTCAATACAGCAGAAAAAAATTACCCTTGTGACTTTTGAAAAGTGACATTTTTGCATTTAATGTTTGCCAACTCATGCATGACTCGATGGATCAATCTCATTTTTACAGGGAAGATAGTCAATAAGGGTAAAAATAGGTTATTTTGCTCACAACCCTTTCGTTAAGAAGTTACATCAATTTGATTGAGGGGGAGTTACTTTTTTTGTTGTGTTTAGATTCAGCAGTTGGTTTGGGATCAGGAGTTGGATTAGCGGTAACGTCTACGGTCAATTCTCTGCATTCGCCTAAAACTGACTCTGATCAGACCCAGGTTTGAATCTTAGTCACGTCTTTCGGATGGTGACGTTAAAGGTCGGTCCTAGACGTAAATAATCATATTTCATTGATACACGTCTCTAAAAACCAAATTAACAACAACAACAGTTAAAACCAATCATACTGACTTCCAATACTCCCTAAAATAACATTTTGTTGCTATTGATCGAATACTGTCAACAGGGGGCGTATATTCACGTGTGTGCATGTGTGCGTGTGGGCGTGTGTGTATGTGTATGTAATTGAGTTTTTTGATAAACGTGTATCAATCAGATATGATACGAAAGACGTGACTGGGATTCGAACCTCGGTCCGATCAGAGTCAGTTTGTAGGCGAATACAAAGAGCTGTCCATAGGCGTTACCGCTAGACCAACTCCTGATCCCTGCCACTACGTGTTGTTCTTACAGGGAACATTACATACCTTATAAGCTGGATAAGGAAATGGTAAATAAAAAATGTCATTGTTAGATCATCAAAAGAATATTTTACACATTAGTGGTTAAATGAAAGACCTAGATATACACTGATCTAGAGACAACATGACCTAATAAATAAAAGGGCACTTTGCCTGGGGAAATATGTTCTCCAGTGCCCCACCCCTACATGCTGTCATCAATGCTGTTCAAAGAGAGGAAACACGAAATATATATTCTAAGCCAACGACCCGGGTTCGATTCCCGGGGGAGACATTTTTTCAACCTTTGCAAAAATTCAAAAAGGGAGGACAGCTCTGGGGAACTTTGATTTAAGCTACGCAACCATTATTCTCTCAGTTTCATTTCTCACAATTATAATTATTTCCACGAGAGTTGCCAAAGCTGTTGTATATGTTATTTCCTTACAATTGTTTATAATGATTATTATTCTATATGTATACATGTATCTCAAAGCATTCGCTTGGATCCAGCTGAGGCATGCGGCTTGTCTTTGTTCAAAACTCACCTGCCCCCGACAAAGGAATTAATTAATAAAGTTGAAGATTTGTCAATCTGTCGGTCAATTGAATCTGGTGTCGCCGAAATCACTGGCCCGTCTCCGTGGTCTAGTGGTTAAGGCATTGGCGTTCTAAGCCAACGGCCCGGGTTCGATTCCCGGCGGAGACATTTTTCAACCTTTGCAAAAAATCCAAAAAGGGGGTACAGCTCTGGGGAACTTTGATTTAAGCTACGCAACCATTATTCCCTCAATTTCATTTCTCACAATTATATATATATATATATATACATTTTTTTTTGGGGGGGGGGAGTGAAACTTCAGCATTAGTGATGCATTGAGGACTATAAAAAGGCAATTTTTAGACAGAAACTGGAATGCAATATATCATTCGAGTATGATAATATGGAAGGTGTTCAGTGCCATAATGGTATCTTTGGAAAATTGCATGAAATTACTAAGTCTCTATCTCCAATCGCCATTAAACAATCAACAATACCAAAAACACCAACAACAACTTACTTTCCTCAATGAAATTGCTTTAGTTTCTATTGACCATTATATTTAGTGTGTTATATTGGCTTTCTCTTTACGAAGCGAACTCCATAAAATTCAGCATCTAACAGAGTATAAAGACCAGGCACTCCTGACAATTTTGCAGTGCTTCATTAAAAATAATGTTGATACCACTGTTCTCAAAGCCTATCCTCTTTAAATAAACCTAACATGGTGGATGTAATCTATTATCGGGATTCCATTAGAAACCTATCCGTCGCTGAGTACTGTCTTATAAATGCCAGGTTACTCATTTACCATTTTTATTTTAAATGGAGAATTATACAAACTGTAGGCCTACTGGTTTGGAGAGTGCGGGAAATTGGTACGTTACACCATTCGAACGGTTTCGTATTTTTGAATGCATTTTTATTCTAATTGGAGTAATTGGCAATTCTCTCGTCATTTACATTCACGTTACGCTGAGCGATGCACGAGTTGGGAGAGCAACATCCACTAACCGTCTCATTATCTGCCTAGCCACAGCAGATTTACTCACCGCCATTTTCCTGGTGCCTGTTCCTACGATTGTGAACATTCCAAACAACGCTGCAGGAAATCTTTACTGCAAGGTCATTAATTCAAGGTACCTGTTATGGGTGTCTTTTCGGGCTTCTGTCTACACCCTGACAACAATCGCAATTGAACGGTACTTGGC
The DNA here is from genome assembly GCA_025618425.1 of Heliocidaris tuberculata. Classification (NCBI taxonomy): domain Eukaryota; kingdom Metazoa; phylum Echinodermata; class Echinoidea; order Camarodonta; family Echinometridae; genus Heliocidaris; species Heliocidaris tuberculata. The sequence continues at coordinate 28,832,295 of CM046841.1, forward strand.
AGTTGTACATCCGTTCACCTACAAGGTCTGGGCCCATAACCACTACGTCAAAAAATACGCCATTCCTGCAGTATGGCTCTGTCCCATGATCATTCGATTCCCGAGAATGTATTTCCGTATCGTAGGTGAATGTGGTAGATGTTTCACACGATTCCCATCGACCACCGGTGCAGCAGTCTACAATACATGTCTGTTCTTGACAGATTTCCTTTTCCCGTTGATAATAATGACTTACACATCTATCAGGATCATTATAATACTCAGGCGAGACAGGTTTGACCATGGTGACAAAGGCGATCCGTCCACTAGACAACAGCGACGTCGTTTCACGATAATGTTCATCTTCATCTGCGTGTCTTATATGCTTCTATGGACTCCTGATCAACTCGGCATCTTCCTTTACCGCAAACGAGTAATCCCCAGGGCATACACTTCCAAGGTGGTCTTCGACGTATTTGTTACGATCTCGTATCTGAATTCGGCAATCGCCAACCCCATCATCTACTCTGTATGCCTTCCAAACTTTCGACGTGCTGTCAAGGATCTTCTGATGTGTCGAGGCAAGGATAAATCACAGACACCAATCATGATGGACATGACCACCACTAGCATGACACCATCTTCTGCCTGACAAGGAGTTGAGGAAGTTGTCATCACTGTGTCAGTTATTCTGATCAGAAGTGAATGCTAAGTCTAAAATAAGACAGTACAATTCTACCAAATATATGTCATACAAAAAAAAAACTCCAAAAGAAATGGAAGAAAAATAAATTTCTTATAAAAAACTAACAAAATCGTTACCTGAATGTGAAAGTGCGGTAGTGTGTATCTATAGGAACTTTGTAAGACCTTTTTTCACTGCAAATAGCCCCTAAGATAGTAACTATGGTAAAAATCGTAATATAGAAGCAGATGCGTACTCAACGGAAACCTGCAGGTCCATGGTTAGAATACCCCATCATCAAAGCTCGATTTGTATATAACTTTTGATTGATGACCGATTATGCAATCTGTGATGTATACATGTATAGCTATTTCCTTTCAACTCTTTAATGAATTTCTGCTACAGTGTGTGTTTTTTAGCAATCTGAAGGAGCTGTTGTTTAATGTGTTATCTAAACTCTGCACTTTTCGAGATCTAGAATGTGTATATAAGTCATGCACAATTATGTTCCTCCGTAAAGTTAACGGAATTTCTAAGCAATGTGCAGTTACAGTCCTTGGGTTGTAGAAACAACCAAACGCACTTATTGAATTCTGATGTGCTTTTTTGAAAATTTTCTTACTTGATATTTCAGTATAAAACTTTTAAGAAAATTTTACAGAGATTCATAACATGTCACTAAACCCCCTTTTATCCTTTTATCCTCTCATTAAAATTTCTCTGAAAGAGATCCACTACTGATCAAGTAATAACGAAATGTAGTCAACCACAGAGGGACGGTGTGGGAAATGGGACATGCGATAGACCTAAAACTAACATATAAGTATATTAGTCAGGCACTAATTAGCAACATAAAACTTTTCTTTCGGTTTTAAATATATAAGCTTAAATAGTAACTTCATTCATCACATTGATGATAATATGACAGCAAGAGTTTTAATTGGTCATTATATGCCCGTCAGTTATTTTCAATATTGTAGCGCGAGTTGGGAATGCCAAATATGGGATATTGACGTGTGTGTGAAAAGCCATTCGAATGGTTTGATGGTATTGTATGCTTTCGTTTTCTTATTTACATCATTGGAAACTCTCTCGTTATTTTTCATTCAATTTCATTTGAGTTGCGGCGAGCCACACCCACTAACCGCCTCATCCTTTGGTTAGCCACTGCAAATTGGGCAATGCTTCAATAGAATTTTAATACAACTGTTCTCAAGGCCTATCCTCTTCGAATAAACCTTACCTGGTGGATGTAATCTAATATCTGGATTTCTTGAGAAACCTATCCGTCGCTGAATCCTGTCTTTTTACACGTAACTCATTTATTATTTTCATTTGAAATGGAGAATTACACAGACTGTAGGCCTACTGATTTGCAAAGTGCGGGAAATTGGTACGCTACACCATTTGAATGGTTTCATAGTCTTCAATGTATATTCATTCTAATTGGAATAATTGGTAATTCCCTCGTAATTTACATTCAAGTTACACTGAGCGAAGCAGGAGTTGGGAGAGCAACATCCACTAACCGTCTCATCATCTGCCTAGCCACAGCAGATTTACTCACCGCCATTTTCCTGGTGCCCATTCCTATATTTGTGAACATTCCAAACAACGTTGTAGGAAAGCTTTACTGCAAGGTCATTAATTCAAGGTACCTGTTATGGGTGTCTTTTCGGGCTTCTGTCTACACCTTGACAACAATCGCAATCGAACGGTTCTTGGCCATTGTACATCCGTTCACCTACAAGGCCTGGGGCCATATCCAATACGTCAAATACGCCATTCCTGCAATATGGGTCTGTCCCATGATCATTCGATTCCCGAGAATGCATTTCCGTGTCGTAGGTGAATGTGGTAGATGTGTCACACGATTCCCATCGACCACCGGTGCAGCAGTCTACAATACATGTCTGTTCTTGACAGAGTTCATTTTCCCGTTGATAATAATGATTTACACATCTATCAGGATCATAATGATACTCAGACGAGACAGGTTTGACCATGGTGACAAAGGTGATCCGTCCACTAGACAACAGGCAACACAACTTCAATCGATGCGACGTCGTTTCACGATAATGTTCATCTTCATCTGCTTGTCTTTCATGCTTCTATGGACTCCTGATCAACTCGGCATCTTCCTTTACCGCATACGAGTAATCTCCAGGGCATACACATCCAAGGTGGTCTTCGACGTATTTGTGACGATCTCGTATCTGAATGCAGCAATCACCAACCCCATTATTTACTCTGTATGCCTTCCAAACTTTCGACGTGCTGTCAAGGATCTTCTGATGTGTCGAGGCATGGATAAATCACAGGCACCAACCATGGTGGATATGTCCACTACTAGCATGACACCATCTTCTGCCTGACAAGGAGTTGGTGAAGTTGTCAATCGTTGTGTCAGTTATTTTGATCAGAAGTGAATGTTAAGTCTAAAAGAAGACAATACAATTCTATAAAAAATGTAATACAAAAAAGAAAAGACAACAACAAAAAAAAAACCACGAAAAGAAATGGAAGAAAAATAAATTTATTATGAAAAATCGACAAAATACATATTTAAATGTGAAAGCCGTATATAAAGTAGGTTAGTATGTAGCAAATGTAAAAAATCTTTTTGTTGGGAAGCATGTCGGATTTATTCCCACTGCAAACATGGCAAATAGCCCCCTAACATAGTAACGTAAAATCGTAACAAACGTTGACTACCTCAAAGTATTGAAGTGAGATCGTTTAAAAAGGTTGGTGGTATATAACTGATATAAAATGTAGAAGCAGATGTGTACTCAATGGAGACCCGCAGGTCTATGGTTAAAATACCCCATCATCAAAGCCCGATTTGCATGTAGCTCTTGACTGATGACCGATTATGCAATCTGATATAATATAGCTATTTCCTTTCAACTCTTAAATGAATTTCTGCTAGAGTGTGTTTTTAGCAATCTGTTACTTTCGAGATCTAGAATGTGTATATAAGTCAAGCAAAATTATGGTCGTTCGTAAAGTTAACGGAATTTCAAAAGCAATGTGCAGTTACAGTCCTTGGATTGTAGAAACAGTCAAACGCCAAACAGAGCCTGATCGGTTAAGAGTAGGCATTTTGTCCGTCGATGACATTAAATATTTTATGGATTATGATTTTATAGTAGGCAACCATTGCAACCAAATCTTATCAAATTTTAACTCCTTCAGTTAGACCCTTCACAAAGAAACATAAATTAGCTCACTTCAATCAAATACTGATATTCTACAGGCCTTCAAACTTTCAAAATGTTTGAAATGTCCGTCCGTGACTATTAAACCACTGGAGGAAATTAAGAATGCTCTGAATTCTGAAATGCTTTTGATATTTTTTTAAAAACTAATGTTTCAGAATAAAAATTTCAAGAGAATCTTCACAGAGTTTTATGGCATGTCACTAAAATCCCCGTTATCCTAATATCTTCTCATTTTCTCCGAAAGAGATCCACTTATAATAATGCGGTCGAATTGCCAAGATTTTTAAAGATCTTTATTCTCGAGTCCCACTCATTTATGTTCCTTATCCTTACTCAGCATTGTTTACGCTTAATGTACTTTATTTTATCATTTCATATTTTATATGTATGATTACAATGTGCAATTATGCATTTTTTATGTATTGTTTTTATTTTGATTAGAACAATCTTGAATCTACTGATCAATGAAAAGTACTCAACGAGAAAGCGAAGGAGTGTGAAAAGGAAACATGCGATAGACCCGACATTGCCCGAAAAGACAACAACACATAAGTAAATTAATCTGGTAATTAGCAACATATAACTTTATTTACTTTCAGAATTAAATAGATAAGATCAATTAACTTCAGTTTATCTCGCTGATGATAATTATGAAAGCTGTAGTTTTCATTGGCCATTGTGCCCTTCAGTTAAGTTTTTGTTGTGTAAACACTTCGGACCAAAAATTATCAGCTTGTACATGTTGTATATAGACCTTTTTGTGTCCATTAATCAAATAAATACTTCATCACTATGTCAAAATTATTGAAGTGTCTTAATAGGGAAATTTGTGATGGAAAACTGTAATAGACAAGTGGTGTCTGGCACTTAGGCCTACTATCATTGAAGTGGTTCGAAGGTGTTAAATGTCTTTGATTGATTCAAATGATATTTTATTTCAGCTCGAGCAGTGTAGACCATTTGTAGAGCAAGTTGGGAATGCGAAATGGACTAATAGGCACTTATTTGCATTTTAATGTAGATTTGTTTGAGTTTTCATTGACCATTAGCTATACATTTAATTACTTTTTCAAACTCCATTACAAAACGACCATAAATCATCTTAGATTCGTCAGTACTCGAATTGAATTACATCAGTCCGTTTTTTCTTACCTGATAAACGTCGATTAGCAATACAGATTCCGTATTGTTAAGCTGCTTTCTTTAATGATACTTATATCCGCAGAATATCCTGACTGAGATGGATAACTATACAAATTGCACACATTTCGAGGGAGAGGGATATTGGCGTGTGCGTGGCAAGCCATTCGAGTGGTTTGACGGTATTGTATGTTTTCTTGTTCTTATTGGCATCATTGGAAACTCACTCGTCATTTTCATTCAATGTCGGTTGAGTTGCGGACGAGCTACACCTACCAACCAGCTCATCCTTTGCCTAGCTACTGCAGATCTTCTTACCGCGGTTTTCATCTTGCCGTTACCGGAGTATGAAAACCTTCCCCGGAATATTGCAGGGGAACTTTATTGTCATATCGTGGAATCCCGGTACCTGTTATGGGTTTCTTTCAGGGCATCCGTCTACACCCTGACAACAATCGCTATTGAACGATTCTTGGCCATAGTGCACCCGTTTTTCTACAAAGCCTGGGTACATAACCGCTACGTCAAGTACGCTATAGCTGCCATATGGATCTTTCCGTTGGTTCTACGATCTCCCCAACTCTTCTTGAACGTTGTTGGAGAATGTGGTCGATGCGACTTTGTTTACCGGTCGAACCGCTCTGCATCAGCTTACAGCATCATCCTCTTCGTGACTGAGTTTCTTTGTCCGTTAATCATCATGACGTATACTAGCATTTGGATCATAGTTGTGCTCAGACGAGACAGGTTTAACCACGGTGACAAAGGTGATACTTCTGCAAGACCACAAGCTTCACAGCTTCAGTTAATGCGACGTCGTTTCACGATCATGTTCATCTTCATCTGCGCGTCGTTCATGCTTTTATGGACTCCAGATCAACTCGGCATCTTCCTCTATCGCCTGGGCGCATTTTCCCGGTCATACACTGAACAAGTTTACAATCAGCTCTTTGTGAAGATAGCATTCTTGAACGGGGCTACCACCAACCCAATCATATACTCATTGTGCCTTCCTGCTTTCCGTCGAGCAGTGAAAGAGATTTTGATGTGTCGAGGCATGGAAAGGTCCCAAATGCAGATGATGGACATAACCAGTACAAGTAAAACACCGTCTTCTGTTTAACGATTGGTAATAGATTCAAACCCAGCCTCCGCACTTAGGTCTTTGGAAATACATTATTCATTATACACGTTTGACACTCTCGACCCAAGTGAAGCAAGAACTTACCTTGGAGGATGTATTCCATATGGTATACATATCTGCTGAAGCTAGCTAAAAGGAAGGGTAACTGATAATTTCTACTTTAGAAGTGTATAGAAACGAATGTACTACACTGTTAGAACGTTGATTAAAAATTTTAATCTTGTTGGTTAAAATTTTAATCAACCGAGGATTACCAGGTGAACTACACATTTGTAGGTTAAAACTTTAATCAACGGCCTGTTGATTAAAGTTTAACCTGTGGTTGATTAAAAGTTTTAATCATTTGTTGGTTAATCGTATTTTGCTCAACGTTGGTTAAATCGGTTTTGATTAAACTTAAACATATTGTTGGATAAATTTTTAACCATTTGTTAGTTAGTTTTATTTGGGGAGAAACTCTTTTCATATCTGTGATTGTTGTCTAGGTTAATCTTATAAAGAAATAGATCTAAGTTGTGTAATCTTGCTTTCTAAGTTAAGCGGTTTGGGAAGTTCGACCTGCTCAGACCTGGACTAGACCTGACTAAGCCAGGCCCACCGGTAGACTACGCCTACGCCTACATTGATGCTATATCTTTTTTTCCCAAAAAACTATTCTAGTTTAAGTTTTTGTCATATTGCCATGTCCGCAAAGTATGGACATCCGCGAAGTTGAACACACCGCCAGACCGCCGGCGTCGCCTCCTCGCTACCGTAGGCGTAGTCAGTAGATCTACCGGTAGGCCTGGCTTAGCCAGGTCTAGTCCAGATCGAGAAGGTCGAACTAGTTCCCAAGCCGTTTTAATTAGAAAGAAAGATCACACTGTAGATCTATTTCTTCCCAAGATTAACCTAGACAACATCACAGATATGAAAAGAGTTTCTCAACTTCCAACACGCTGACAAGCTCTTTGAAAGTCCCCAATCATTCAGCGACTTCAATGACAACGCCTTCCATTTTTATCGCAAACAATTTCTGCTATAGATATGTGCGCAGCAAATTTGTTTCAAATCCATATGCGCATGCGCTGTTCGGTCACGCGATCGGTATTTTAATCAACTTTGATCAAACTTTAACCAACAAAAAGATAAAGTGTCTCGACAGTTAGCACTATCATTTTGGCGGGAAAGCCGAGAACACTGTTTTTAATCAATGTTGGTTACAAAGTAACCGACAAGATTATAAACAATAATTTTAATCAATATTTTTAACCCACGCAAGATTAAAAGTCATTTTTAACCAACACTCATTTTATAACCAATGTTGAGCGATTTTTAATCAACAATTTTTTAATCCGTAGTTTTTTAATACATGTTTTAACAGTGTATGCGCTTTACATAAATTGTACAGAGAAATTCCTTAACCCGGGATAGATTTTATTTATTTATTTGAGTTTTATTTGAAATATAGGGTAGGTGCGTTCAGTTATAAAAACTGCTTTACAAGCACGCCCTGTAATCATAAAATATGTGACGAAATACATAGCATGAATTATATGAATCACAACAAATACATAAAACACAAGGAAATATGAAGAAAATACATAAGGTACACGATATAATAATTACAGCTGCACAAGTAAGGGGGAGATAAAAGGGGAAAGGAGGTTGCCTTTAAATATTTTAGATGATAGGGGATAATTATAATAAATGTTTTGCTGATTGGCAACCGCGCTTAAATATATCAATTGAATTGGTTGATTGTACAGCAATTGGAAGTTTGTTAAACAAAAAAACTTGCTTTATAGGAGAAAGAGCGTTTATTGAAATCGGTTTTGGGGTATGGGATATCTAGCAGTGAATTTACAGAATACCGGGTATACAATAGTTAAAGGAGCGACGATTTATTGACAGTTTTAGGTATGTGGGGGCCAGGGAATTAATAATTTTGAAGACTAATAAACAGTAATGATATTTTAGTCTTTGTTCAACAGATTGCCAATTTAAAGTTGCAAGAAGCAGGCATTGTGGAGTATCGTAATCCTTATTTAAAGTCAATCTCGCATATCTATTTAGTAACTTTTGTAATTTCAGTACGTTGGTCTTCGAACAAGTTCCCCATGCAGTACAACAATAATCAATGTGTGGTAAAATTAGTGCAAATTAAAGGTTTACTAGAGTCTTTTGACGTATCAAATGTTTTATACGACAAATACATTTTAGTACCGGAATCACAATATATATTTTGTTACTTTTGTTACTCTGTAAATTGTATACAACAGTTATCAGGATCATAGAGAAAGAGAAAAGGGAATCTGCAATTAATGTCCAAATTCAATCCTGTTGTATTCTAGTCATTCACTTCATGTGAAACAATACTGATCTTCTGGCGATGAAACATGTCAGCTTGCAAATCATTTTTTAAAGCATGACACCCTTTTCATTTGGGAATCCCGCAAAGGCACTGGATGCAGGTGCCTTCTTCTTTTTCATGACCAATCCCAAATTATGAAAGTATAAGGTTTTTTCCGTGTGCGCCCCCACCCCGCCTCTTTTTCAGAAGATGAATAAGCAATGATCAATTAATGAGAGATGAATTGTGATGGATCTTTAAATTCGTAAGTCTATATAATTTGATAAAGAGATAGAATTCTCAAAACTTTTGTGAAACTGATTTGTAAGTTAGTAATTCGTTAGCTTTAAGCATGATATTTTTTCGCATTTTTTCTTTCTTCTGGAATGGCAACACGTCGACCACAATGTTTGTATATAAGTATTATTGCCATCATAACATTTTGATTGTATAACATGGATGCTATCACCGAACAGTTAAAGCAATATTCGATATACAATGACTATTTTATCATGTACAGTGACATAAACGTTTATGATTGTATAAAGTTAGAGTGCGAATATGAAAAGTACTGCAGAAACTACATGCACAAACTACAAAATATATCATGAAGCATAAAACAGGAAAATAGCCTTAAAGCCATTCTTCGACTGTGTAGAAGGCCTACTAATCATCTATTCAATCCTCAGACAAATCTAAAATGTTTCCTCAAATGTAATATTTTTAGTCGCAAAACATGTCTTTGAAAGTATAGTATGACCTATGTCATAAACTGAGATTCACTATTCTTGATAATCATTTGTAAATATTGCATTAGAAAATTTATTTTGTTTAAATAATGTCGCAAGCTTATGAAATGCTTAAATACTTTCAGAACTTAATTTACCTTTACTGTTTGCTATTCTAGTTAATTGTGCATAGAATAAATTAGGATAAATAATCTGGATGACGTGTGAACAATTTCTTTGTGTGAATTTGATCATTGTCAATATATCCTCTGAGATGTTATGCAGTCAGACCCAACTTCGGAAAACCAACCAAGACCATCGATCTCTACCCACGTGGATATTGCATGGTACGCATTGCTCTAAACATGTTTGAAAACTGTTCCGACACTTCTGTTCCAGTGACCCTGTGAGCAATTTAATACAAAAGCTCATTAATACATACTACAATACCTCCTTTCCGTGATTATCAATAACTTTTGCTGAGCTAAATGTAACCTTTCTTAATGGGGGCTTGCAAAGCAGAATATTTTCAGTTTTGATTTAGTATTTTGAGTGCTCATGATAAAAAGAAAGGCACAGTTATCAGACGCTCGAGTAGAAAGTAGATTTCAAGACTGTCAATCATGTCAGAAAAAGAAAAACCGTAAGGGATGGAGATGGAGAGAGAGAGAGAGAGAAGGAGGGAGGTCACAGAGAGAGAGGGGGGGGGGGGGAAAGAACCCCAAAGAGATATAGGAAAAGATGATGGGAGAGAGAGAGAGGAAAAAAAACATGGAAAGAGATAGTGAGAAAGGGAGGTGATAGAGAGGGGAGAGAAAGAGAGAGAGAGAGAGTGAGACAAACACACATATGGGAAGATAAGGAGGGAGAGAGAGAGGGGAACACATAGAAAGAGAAGGAGAGAAAGAAAACAGAAAGAGAGAAGAAAAGGAAGGGAAGAGGCGGGAGAGAGAGAGTGAGAGAAAGAGACTGGTAACGGGAGTGTCATGTGGCAAAAAAGAGTATGTCGTTAAAAGATTAATTTGCTTTTGATGGCAATTTGCTTTTGATGGCAAATGAATTATACTGGTTGACTTTTATAATTTTTATTTGTTCTTTCTCACGATCCTTAGTCTTGTAACTGGCGAGCCGCTCAGCTCCATGAACTCAGAAAGACGATAAACTGTAAGTTGCTACTTTTGTAGTGCCTGGAAAGAGATCTGCATTTTCAAACAAACCTAGCTTTGTGAAAGAGTATAAGAACTTCATTTTTCTTATAGCAAAAACGAAATTTGTGTCAGTAATGATATGAAATGGAGAACTGTACGAACGTCACAACAGAGGAAATGTGGAGCGTGATCAGAAAACCTTTCGAATTGCTTGATGGTATTAAATGTTTTCTAATCCTCATCGGAATGGCAGGAAACGCACTCGTCATCTACACACAGTGCAGATTAAAGAATGCTCGGTTTGGGGAAGCAAAATCGACCAACCAACTAATCATCTGCCTCGCTACCGCTGACATTCTTACCGCAATATTCCTGGCGCCAATACCGGAGTTTGAGAACATCCCAAACAACGTGGTAGGAAAGTTTTATTGCCACACTATCGCATCAAGGTATTTCTTATGGGTCTCCTTCAGGGCTTCTGGATATACCCTTACAACAATCGCGATTGAACGGTTCTTAGCGATTGTATACCCATTTACATATAGGACCTTGGTGCAAAAAAAGCCTGTCAGGTTTGTGATCGCAGCCATTTGGATCTGTCCGCTAGTCTTTCGATTTCCTCAGATCTACATGTTTACTGTTGACGATTGCGGCAGATGTGACATCGATTATTCGTCAGGGCACGGCAGGATAATCTACACTGTTCTTCTCTTCGTAATTGAGTTCCTGTGCCCGATAATCATCATCACATACACAAGCATAAGGGCGGTTTATGTTCTCAGACGGGACACGGTCCGACGAGGTTGTTCCTCAAGGCAGCGGTTTACCAAGATGATATTGCGGTGGAGGCGTCTATCCATCATGTTCATTTTTATCTGTACGTCATTCATGGTGCTGTGGGCGCCTGATCAGGTGGGGATGTTACTTTACAACATAGGGGTCCTTCCCAGTGAATACAGGGGCAGTGACATCTACCGCATCTGTCTAACGACTGCATTCCTCAACGCAACCACAGCCAACCCCATCATCTATTCCGTGTGCCTTCCATCATTCCGTTGCGCTGTCAAGGATATTCTGATGTGCCAAGAAACTGATAAGTCAGAGGCACCTATCATGTTGGTTAATAGCATTAGTATGACTCCGTCTTAACTGAATTTGATCTGGTACATCTTTACTGTTGTTATAAAGTCAGAACTGATTTGGATCAGATATATCTTCAATGCCAGGCGCGTAGCCAGGGGGGGGGGGGGGCGATTGGGGCGGGGGGTCCCCCCCCCCCAAAAAAAAAAACGCCAACCGAAAAAAAAAAAAAAAAAAAAAAAGCGAGAGCAAAAAAGCAGGGGGAAGTGAGAGAAAAAAGCCAAAAATGTGCTACGAGCCATTATCTTTCTCTCAAAATTTGCTAAAACGTCAAAGTTTTCACGCTTCGCGCGGAAAGGGGAAACTCTCTCCTCCCTGTATCCACCCCTGTTACATACAGTGCAGTATTGCGTCCAAAAAAATTGAAAAGCAATCAGGGCGTCGAACTAATTTTCGGCGCCTAAAAAAGGTGCTACGAGCCGCTATCTTTCTCTCAAATTTGCTTAAACGTCAGAGCTCCCGCTGCACCCACCCCCTGGGGAGCACGCTTCGCGTGCTCATCACCAATTTCACAAAATGAAATCCTGGCTACGCGGTTGCAATGAGGTAATAAAGTATAATAAAGTATATTTTCAATGTAGTTATAAAGAATTAAGCTTGATCAAATACCACTTCTACACACCCCTTACCCCCCCCCCCCCCAACACACACACACACACTAACACACTCAATTGATCTATGGTACAGATTTGCCACAAAGAGATATTATTAAAGGAGAATGAAACCACCAAAATAAATGCATTTTAATAGAAGCAGAAAAATCAAAGAAGCATGTCAGTGAAAGGTTGATGAAAAACGGACAACTAATAAAAAAGTTATGAATATTTGAAATCCTAAAATCGCTAAATGAATGGAGATCTGAAATTGGCAATGTCCTCATTATGCTAATGAGATGCTGTGATGTAAATGTGCTATACAGTGTAGCATAATACTTTCCAATTGCCTTATACAAATAATGTTGTAAAAATCCACTTTCCTTGAATATATCTTAGAAAATTTGATTTCTGTATTAGAGGTGGTGTTCATCAATTTATTCCTCACAATATATTTCAAGCACAATGTTGATAATTCAATTTTCTTTGTTTAAAAGCTGAAAGCTGATAATTTTCTTTTTTATTATCTAAAAAGAGAGAGCACAAAAACTTCATAGCATCTCATTAGCATAATGAGTATGTTGCCAATTTCATTTAGCGATTTTACGTTTTAAGATCTTCATAACTTATTTATTCTTTATCCGTTTTTCCTCAAACTCTCAGTGATATGCTTCTAAGATTTTTCTGCTTCTGTTAAAGTGCATACAAGTTTATGGTTTCATTCTCCTCTAATGTAAGTGAAGTATTTTTATTCCGTCACAAGTATTGTTGACCAACAGTAACCACTATAGGCATTCTGTACTGATTGTTTCGATACCGCGTTTGAAAACACAAACACATGTGCTCATTTCTACAAACTCAACGAAACCCAGCTCCCTATCGAATACGCCACTTAGCTTGTATCTATGGAAAATCACGTGATGTGTATCATCTGATATCAACTGAACTGTCAGAATCACGTGATGACATAATGCCCATCCACTCTCAATAACCTGAGAATGAATGAGAGTGTCTTTGGCCCGCATTCACAATGGAGGTTTAGTTTAAACCGTAATTTAAGCGTACGTGTGCGCTGAATCCGATCCAATCAAATATTTTCTTTGAACGAGCACATGAGCAATGTGCGCTTATTTACGCTTATTTTAGTACGCTTACGGAGGTTTAAACCTTACCCATTGTTTAAACCTCCTTTGTGAATTCGGGCCAAAGGGGTTTCATTATTCGAAGATAGTGTGGCAGTGTTTGACTCCCTTCGTCCACCACCCCTCTGCATTGTTCAGCAGATCAAGTTCTATATAGCTACCCTATTCTCATCTTCTGAGGGCTACATTCTGACCTTCTCTGTCTCATCTATCATTCACTCCCCCCTTTTCTCTCTCTATTCCACTCGATTAAAATTATACATCAACCTCTTTCTTTTTCTCGCTCTCTCACTTCTTGTCTCTTATAATTTTGTCCAGTGATTTTGTTTATCCTACTTTATCATATGGTTATTAATATCATACTCAAGTGCCTAATCAGTTGTCCTTAAACAAAAATTAATTCGGACTTTCCTTTCTTTCTCCATTTCTCTGTCTCCCCCCTCTCTCACACAAAACCCCCCCCCCCCCCCCCCCCCACACACACACTATCTCTCCCTTAATTTTACCTTTGCCGTGTCGCCCTTTGCATTCTGTAAACAACGTAAGGACTCATGAATTTTACATTTCAGAAGTATTCTAATCCCTCCATTCAGGTACATCTCACATAAAAAATGCAATCGCCCCAAAATATTCATCAATTATCATATATTATTTTATAGGACATCAATTATTATATATTATTTTACAGGACATCAATAATTCAAACACATGGTTGATAACACTAATATCCAGAAGTAAAGCATTTTCTTTATTGTTTGGCAGTATTTTCAATGTAATGTTCATAGTAATTTCAATTAAGTATATTCTAAACATATCGTCACATTATTTATAAACTATGTTAATAGAATGAATTTCATATGTAATATACCAATATATACCCTGTGAAAATTGCAGAAAAATACATTCACCCACTATCTTAGAGGTATACTGAGAGGTATTTTCAATTCCCTAGTAGGGGAAAAAAAGATTTTCCTATAAGCAGCATATTTGTCAGAAATGTACATTACCATCAAAATTGATAAAACAAAAAAGGAGCAGGCAAGGCAGTAGAATAATAACATAATGTAAATCCACCCGACATCCTCCACAATCAATGGAAAAGACTGATGAACATTTCATCACATTACATTGATCAGAAAATAAGAAAATATAAAGACTTTCTTCTTCTAAATGTTCTAATTTCGTATTGAATTTAGACAGGAATAATGTCCTCTCTACAGAATATTGATTCCTCATTGGGTCTCAAAAATCCCCACGCAAAAGAAACTTAACTATAATAATAGTAATAACGATATCCCGCATGATGATTAAAGTTTCACTTTCAGTCAAAGTGTATGTTGAGACAGCAAATTACAAACACACACAGTTATCAGGCACTAATATAACATACCATATAAACACGGATGTCGGAATACTTAATTAGTGTAAATTATAAACATATACAATCACAATAGAGTGGTCAAATGCATAACAGCTCCCTTTTATAAAAAATAGTTTAAATGACTTTTATCAATAAGCAATACACATGTTTCTTGTATGAAAAAAAAATTTTTTAATAAAAAAAAATTACAATCGGACTTTTAGCATCAATAGCTTTCAAAGTTGTGAATTAATCTGAATATGGTTCAGGATTGTAAAAATGTAGTATATCTCAGTGAAAACCCCATCCAATTTGGTTCAGTAGTCACAAGAAAAGGGGATTTTTATAACGTATGTCATAAGTCCCTTCAATCCAAGCTTGGACATAAGGAAGGCGCACAGAGCACAATGAACAATTCCACACTCCTTTCAAATGGTTTGAAAAGGAACTTCCTGTTTTGTTTTTATCTGCTATAATTGTTATGGCTTTGCTTCATTTATTATCTAAATCATCGTCGTTCTTGTTGATATTTATAAGGGCATTTTTTGTGTGTGTTTCCAAAACGAAATAATTCATGAAAGTACAGAGATAAGCAGTTTTCAGAGTTTTAAACATGTGGCATACCTGCCAACCTTCCATAGGAAAAATAGGAATCTTGGGAGGCAAAATTAGGAATAAAGTGTATATTGTAATTTGTATGCTTTCAAACAAGTTTTAATGAAAAGAGAAGAATTTAGGGCTCCTCACATTAGTTTGAAGGCGAAAAATTTGAATCAATCCTCTAAAGTAGGAATGTTTGGCAGATATGATGTTGGTCATTTGTAATTAAAAGTGAATAATTAAACAAATTATGAACCTGTTAATATAATGAATTGTCTTGATCTTTTTAGGCAGATATTACATGTATCTACATTATTATTTCCCTTTGTTAAAAAGGTATGCATACAATTTGAATATGTTCGTAAACATGTCTATTGTGGACAAAATATTTCCATTCATGTGGAGCCAAGAACATCCAAGTGGAAGATGGAAGAAAGGGACCCATGACATGCTTTACAAAAATCCCTATTTCTTCGTGACTACGAGACCAATTCGGACAGGGTCTTTACTGACTGGTAGAGAAACAGTTATAATTTCATAATCCAGTATGACTTTTTATATTGCAAAACGACTTCTTTCGTAATCGATACCCAAACGTTGATTGTATCTTTTCTGGGACATTCTTTACAGGGGATTTCTATTATGTAATCTTTCATTGAAAGAGATTTGACTGTCATATCATCAGCTGAAAACCAAAGTCTGCTGGTGAAGAGTAGAACCTTGGTTTCCATTCCAAACTATGTGATTTCATTACGCAGAAATGTATTACTAAATTAATAATTGCACTGTATAATACAGGTTGATTTTTTTTTTTTTTTTTTTTTTTTTGGGGGGGGGGTTGTTGATGCAATATATTGAGCACGGAGCAATAGTCGCCAGAGCATGTGTCTTCAAACCATAAAATAACCATGAAACATATTTTACTCAAGAACTATTAAGTCCTATATACAATGTATTTTATTCTGACAATAAATGAAATACTGTACATATGCATATATATATATAATATATATATGTATACATATGAAATACTTAATATATATATATATATAATTAGTATTTCATTCATTGTCAGAATAAAATACATTGTATCACATATACATATAACTATAGCATGTAGAGAATTATGTCTGTCTATGGTACCTTAAACATACTAGAGCACAACTGGTAATTAATTATATTGTTAGGTAGCACACTGTATTTTCTCTTAAATACATGTCCATGTATTTTATAATAATTAGCCATACACGTGTCTGTACTTGATAATGCTGATGCTAATAATAATTTACACGGTATTATTCAAGTGTTGTGAAGTGATGCAAATTGTAATAATTCTAATTTATCTCTAATTAAGGCCTCTCAAGTACAGGAAAACAAATATATCACATGGTTATTTGACGTAGATGAATTTCAAGAGCCTCTCTTTCACCATATTGTTGATATTACATCCTCACTTTCAGTTTGGAGGGTGTTTGAATACATGTGTGACATGCGGAATGGTTTCTATACACAAAGCTGACTTATTTCTTGGCAGTGGTATTTTTAAACACAAAACAAGAATCACAAGGAAGTGATAAGGATTTTTTTAGATTAAACTTCCAGAAGCTGCGCAATCCATATATGTATAAATTTAATATCTTGTTATTCTACGAACCTCTCAGACTATTAAGCTACACTACAAAAACTAACCATTTTAATGTTGTCATATCATGTGAGTGCCCAGATAAGAATTCCAAGCATAGCTATTGCAGGTATCAACATTAACATATAAATACTAAATGAAAGCTGATCCTCATGAAATTTTGAAGTACATCTAGACACAGCTTCTCTTTAATTAACATATATGCCACATTGCATTGTGTTACCTTGTCAACTGACATTGATTTTTTTTTTTTTAATTTCTAGTGCAAATACACACGTAAGTTAAATCTTGTATACATCTATAAATCATCTGTGTGGAGTCAGAAGAGCATTAACTTACATCTTGTGTAAAGAGTTAACGACCTTCTGGCCTGAATTCACAAAGGAGGTTTAAACCAATAAGCGTAAATAAGCGCACATTGCCCATGCGCGCGCTCAAAGAAAATATATGATCGGATCGGATTCCGTGCGCACGTACGCTTAAGAAACCCAAGAGGGGGTTTAAACCATGGTTTAAACCAAACCTCCTTTGTGAATTCAGGCCTCTGGGTCCAAACAGATGAAATAAGAAATCGTTTGTTTAGAGCCAGAAGGGCGTTAACTCTGTGTAAAAGCATACGATATAACACCCTTCTGTCTCCCAACAGACGAAATGATAAAAATGTGGCTCATATTTCATACATGGAAGAAAAACTATTTTGTTGACTGTCCTGGGAACAGGAAAGTGCGCTGATTAAGAAGAAATAAAATAGAATACAAAAAAAAAAAAAAAAAAACATGAACTGTATTTACCATTCCAATAATTTTTTTTTACAATTTTACATATAAGAATCTAATACAGTGGAAGCTCGTTATAACAAACTCCTTGGGACCAAGGAAATTACCTCTTTATATCGAAATCTTGCTATATCCGGCCTAAAAACAATAGAATACAAAGAAGAGGGAGGGGCTAAATTACCTTGTTATAACAGTATTCTTTATAACAAGGTTCAACTGTATTCAGCATCAAAAGTATCCTTATTTCAAAGGCATATCATTGTCAAGCCAAAGTAACGGAAAAACAAGAATTTATATTTTATCCTGATAATAGAAAAATATCATTATGGTAATTATTCAAATAAATAAAGGAAAGGAATACATTGGCAGAGTCCTCTATTTCTTGCACTCTACATTCTGGCCCAGTGCTGCTCCCACAATGCAACAGCGATAGTATCAGCCTTTAAATCTTTAATATTTCTGTTAATATCAGTCTATCATTTCTAGCGAGATACGTCAACCACCTTTAACCCTAAAAAGACTGGGGGGGGGCCTTTTAACCCCCCCCCCCCCCCTCGACATAAACTGCGATCATTTTGTAACGGTAAAAGATTTTGCGCTGCAATTTCATGACTTTTTTCCCTAGAGTTTTGTGCAACTTTAATTTTGATACCAAATTTGCATGCCCCGCGTGCACGGTTACGGAGTTACGTCACCGTTTCACATGGCGTGTCAAGAAGGATTCAGTATTTTGCATTCGTTTGTGTGTAGAGTCAATGGAGACTGGAAAGAACATTACAGATACTGTTTTCAAACTATGTTTTCATTGTGTTCTCTTTGATTAATGTCATTTGTGCATACAAATAACTCTTCAGGATCATAAAACAATGAAATACATTAGATCATAAAACAAAGAAATATATAAGAAATAAAAAACAAAGAAATACATAAGAAAATAAAGCAAATGATAGAAAAGCTTCTTGTAGCTATATTTTCATTGCATTCTTTTTGATTAATGTCAGGCACCTAAATAGAAAAAAAACAATTTTTCGAAAAAATTTGCATATTCGCATAATTAATTAGGAATTTCTGTAAAAATAAAAATATTCATATTAATTTGACTATGGATTCATGTAGAGGACATAATGAACTATCTTCGGACCAATTTTCGTCGTAATCGGACAATCTACAGCCGAGATCTGAGGGGGGGGGGGGGCCATTTAGGCCCCCCCCCCCCCCCAGTTTTTCCAGCCTCCAAAATACCCCAGTCTATTTAGGGTTAAGGGAGAGTTTGTTTACTGTATAACTACAAGATTTTGCCACACGAATTTCGAATGAAGGCTTTTTTGAGACCTCTGAGAGAACAACTGAGATCTCTGAGAGACCTCTGAGATAATAAAAAAGTGGCAATTCTTGAGAGACTGTCAAGAGATAATTGAAAGTCTAGTAAGACCCTTGAGCGATCATTGAGAGATCGCTGAAAGACTGCTGAAAGACCACTGAAAGACCATTTTCATGAAAGACTGCTGAAGGACTATTTTGAAGCGTTTCAAAAAAAATTGTTTGAGACCATGGAGACCATGAAATTCACTGAAAGATGACTTTGGAATCATGAAGACCTCGGAGATCACTGAAAGTTCACTGAAAGATCTTAGAGAGATCTGTCAATTTTTACGGTCTTTCAGTGGTCTTTCAGAGGTCTTGCCCTATGTGGAATGGCCCCATAAATCAGGACCACTCACAAAATTTGCTACAGTTTCTTGCACATGAAATTTTTGATTTTTTCAGTACCCTAATCCCTTTAACGGAAATTAACCATTCATAGAAACTTGGATTGAGAAAAGCAAAAAAGTCAGAGAAGCAGAAGAAATGAAGTTTTAGAAAAATCAGACAAAGAATAAGAAAGTATGGGTGTTTGAAAGTTGTGATCACTATTATGGGGAATCTCCTAATGGAAGATGTGTGATTTCATACATGAAGTACTCTCACATTTGTGTGTACAGAAATGTATAAAAAATAATGCCTCTATCCATTCTAATGAAGGAATAGAGTTTTTGTCCATGATACATTATGGATAACATATTTTTACGTCCTCCCGTTAAAAAAAAAAAAAATGTCTGTTTTACCATGCGAGTTGAGAAAAGGGATACTTCCGAGTGATTTATGTACAAAATAATTGGAAAGTTCTACATGTGTCACATCACAAATCATTGCTAAATACATTGCTAAATGCAAGGATCTCCATATCATTACTGATCTCCTTCCTAACTTAGCAGTACTTACTCTTTGCCTGATTTATCTTACACTTTTACTTGTATGTTTCTCTGATTTTTCTGCTTTCATCAAAGCCAACTCTCTATGAAAGAGTTAATTCCCCTTTAATCTGCTTAGAGGGAAATCCTACCTCAGTAATAATTTGATTTGTGTGAAAGCGGAATATGGGAATTTCAAATTGGTTGTATCGGTACGGTCACTGTGCGGCAGTCAACTTTCCCATTCGCTCCAACAAACAAAATGAATAAAATGTCAATTTTTCATAGTGTATTAACTCAGTCACATCTTTTTCTTTTTGGAGGCCCTACAACAATATGCTATATCTACAAAATGTTTTTAATTAACGCCCCAAGGGACAAATGAAAGAGTTGACCATGAATACGTCACAATCGATTCACCAATTTGCCAATTTGAGATTCGCACAGATGTAGTGATCTCATTTTTCATACTTTCATAACTTTCTTATTCTTTGTTCGATTTCTTTCACACTTTCACCATCCTGTTTCTCTTAGTTTTCTCCTTGCAAACAAATCAGCTATTTACAAAGGTTGGATTTCCCTTTAATACCAAGCCCGAGATGAACTAAGATCATACACATTTTGTGCATTAAATTTCATAATTTCCTTTAATATGAAAATTTATGTCAAAATCATTCACACTGACTTTGGTGGAGTCCAAGTTCTTGGATTGGCAACAAAATATAAAGTTAGAGTGTACTAGTTATACACAATTATTGATTAAATGTAGGTCAAATTACTGAAGTTTTCTGTAAATCATTGCCAAGCTCAGAGTTGCTCATTTAAATAACGCCATATGTGTACCTACGTAACGTGTGAAAAATCTATGTCAGACGATGTTGACAAAAAGAAGAAGAAAGGTTCCATTTCTGCGATCAACTGTGAACAAATTTTATAACACACAGACACTCACACACATGTTCACACAATAGTTGTGCAGCTGAAAGAAAGGTGTGAAGATTCACAGCCAGCATATGCACAATGCCATAAATGCTTCATCCCTTTTGCAGCCCCAAATTTTGAATTTGTGTGAGTATGTTTGAAAAATTGTGCGGATGTGAAAAGGATTATTACAATTTGCTTTTAACTAAATAATGACGACAATTTGGTAACACTTGATTTCTTTTGACTCGAAAAAAATCGCATAATTTTTAAAACTATTTTTTGACAATTACTAGTACATGTACTTGCGTTGATTACTGAATAGCGATTCCTCTGCGACAAAAGCAAGATTTTCTGTTCTTACAAAAGAGTTATAGAACTTGTGACCTTGACATTTCATAGGCAGTATGTACAGGATGTCTACTAATCCTGTGCAAAGAATTTTGTGTAAGTCTGCAAAAGAGATGAAGTACCTTGAAGTTCTCACCTTCCTTTTTCTACATCAACACGGTATATTTCAGTCAGTACACTGTCCAAATTGTATCTCCAAAACTTATCTATATTCTATACTAAAAAAGCAAACAAAACAAAAACAAACAGCAACACCAACAATAAAACTTTGACAAAAATTTGTGTCCCCACCCTTCTGCTGGGCACAGCACATGTAAAAAAAAAAAAATTTTTTTTTTAAAAAATATATATATAAAGAAGTAAGGAATGATCATATCACAGGTTCACCACTTCCAAAGAATGTGAAGATTATGAGACCAACCAGAGCAATACCACCGCCCATCTGAAAGACAATACTCCACTTGCCTGTGTTATGAAGGATGATCCCAACAATGTAGGTTCCTACAAAGCCTTGAGCGCCAGCTAAACCATTGCTCATACCTGGGAGAGGAAATAATAAGATCAAATTGACTACATTTCACTATAAGTACAACAGATATGTCATATTTATCTTTACAGGATACCAATCACAAAAGTTTATTTTGCTCTGCATGTTAGGGGTTCATTGTTGCCATACAAAATTCAAAGTACAGGCTTCAAATGTTAAAGCTATAAAGAGATATTGTACGTTTGAATACTCTCAAAAAAATATTACAGAGTAGACAAATTGACGCACCTGTAAGTGCTTCCACAAAATAAGGCCTGCATGGAACCGAAATCACAGTTGGGTTCCTCAAGAGGGGGTTTTATGTTTTCCTTCATTTTCTTCATACTCCTTAGTCGGTAAGGCATAGAAGTGTTTTGAGGTTAACATTAAACATCCTAGCTGTACACAAATTATATTTTAGGTGATTTATACACTGAATAACATTACTAAAGATTTTCCCAATTCTCTACCTGTTGTTGAATTAAGCAGAAATTTTTATTTTCCAAATACCATGTAAATTTCATTTTTTTTCAGCAAAGGGTCATCATTATAAATCTCTAAAAAGGATCTTGGCTCCTATTCATTGTCATAACTTTTTAATTCTACATACACATGTATAAAAGGCACACAGAAAACATGATGTGGTGGTGCACTGACATGTACTCTGGGGACAATTGCTCCAAGCTTTATTTTGTCAAATATGTAGGGTTATAGTTAGGGTAAAGGGCAGGTCACATTTGTCCGATAACGATAACGAAAAAGCGACAACAAGATTTTCAATCAAAGGTACGCCCTACTAAATCATTGGCATGGGCGCAAATCCAGGGGGGGACAGGGGGACATGTCCCCCCCCACCTTTTTGAAGATAGGCGAATTTTGGAGGAAAACTGGAGCCCCAAAAATCCGATAACTGTTTTTTTTTTTTTTTTTGGGGGGGGGGGGGGCTTGTCAGAGAATTTTGGAGGAAAACTAGACCCCCCAAAATGTGATGACCTTTTTTTTGGGGGGGGGGGGAGGTGTTGTAAAAAATTTTCAGATATTTCGGGCAGGTACAAAAGTTAATTCATGTGGTGACCGCCCCGAATTTCAAAATGGATATGCGCCACTGATCACTGGTATAATTTTGGTGCGAACGTGTGAGCATGCTTGTGCATGATAATAGTAGAGCAGTTCTAGGGTGTACCTGTAATGAAAATCTTGTTATCGTCATCGTTATCGTTATCTGACCATCTTTTTAGGGTCGCACTTTTGTTTTAGGTTAGGTTTAGGTTTAGATTAAGGGTTAGGGTAAGGGTTACAGGTAGGTATAGTGTCTGATCCAGAGTTTAAAATTTGGCAAGTGGTAAATAGTCGCTGGAGCATGTGTCGTTCAACCTCCGTGGCACTCACCGTGGACCAACCCTCCATGATCAGGTGCTATGTCGATAGCATTGACACTGACGCCTCCATTAGAGAAGGCTTGGCATCCAACTACTACTACCATGCATGTGAGAGCCACCGTGTAGCTATGAGTCTTAGCTACAATGAAGCATGGGATGGATAGACCAATGAAAGTTATTGCCTGTGTAAAAAAAGATTGAAGAGGGTACAAATTGATAATGATGTGTATTAATTATAATCACAATAATAATAATAATAATAATAATAATAATAATAATAGCGAGCAATGATAATACTACTAATAATACAATAATAAAAAATATTAAAAAGACAACAAATAATGATAATTGTAATAATACTGGATGATTGTGTAAATATACATATATAGATTTAATGATTTCCTAATTTCTTGTAATTTGAACGTCACTTGCAAAAACTGCACATATATTCTAAAATAGATTTTCTTCTTGTTTCCTCTTGTAGACCCTTCCATAATTGTAAATAAAGTACTGGTACATGTACTTACCATTATAATTTTCCTTGTGACCGTGACTGATAATTTATTTTGTAACATCCATTCACCAATCCATCCTGATGCAACAGATGTGAATGTAGCCACTACCCAAGGTAGAACATTGAACACCCAACCCTGGAAATCAAAATGGAAGAATTCAGTGTACCAATCACGAAAATAATATTTTGCTCTGTATATTAGGGGTTCCATGTCACTATACTATATTCAAAATGTGAGCTTCAAATTTTGATTCTATAAAGAGATATTGCAAGTTGAAATACATTTCCAATTAACAAAACAGTGACTTGTGAGGAGACCCTAGACTATTAACCAATACTCGTTAAAAACTGGAGTCAAAGATATGCACATTCATTGAAAAGGAATTACAAACATTCCAGAGGGGGTGGGGCATGATGATGACTAGCAATTGGGATCACATGTGTGTTTGCATCGGACTGAAGGCCATAAAATTAGATCATACGAAGTTGACCGAACTGCCCGAACTGCCGAGGGTTAAGCGACCTTCCCCCGATACCACATTCATAGACTCTGTACAAGTCTCAGGATCATGATACAAGCCTACGCATGTACAGTACAGCTACTGAACTGATTAAAAAAAGCTGGTCACTAGAACGTGAGCAAAAACGGCACTCCCCGCCCCATTCTAACCCCTATAGGCTCTTTGCAGGTTGTCTTATCATAATAAACCGTTTGAAGTGTGTATCATGTTATTTTCAGTTATACCCAATGGCTGGAAAGGATTTGCACTTTGGCTGCTGACATTTCTGAGTGACTCCTCTGACATAAGGTCAGTGTGTGTGTGTGTGTGTGTGTGTATTACATGCAGTACACACTATGGCACTGCCACTGACCACTGACCAACATACAGCTTGCAATCAACATACACCGGGATGTATGTAGAGCTGGAGGTCAGATAGAGTTAAGCTATTCCTCACCGCTGATTAGTATGTACCGTGGTTGTAGACACGCCCACGGTCACTTCACACAAATTGTCACATTTTCCGATGCAAACACAGGTCAGCTCATTTGCTGGTCACTTTAAAGGGGGTACCCAATGCTGAAACAATGTTAGTTCATTTAAAAGATCATGATTTTATTAGCAGAAAATCATCTGCCTTAAGTTTTTTAAAAATTCGTGTTGCCACAAAAATCCCCGAAATATGGTAAGACTTCAGGATATTTTGGCCCCTCAGCTGTGTCCCAATTTCAGCTAGGTAACCACAATGACGTCAAAGTGGTTACCCAGGTTCGCGTATTGCAGATGTGTTGCGCGCTAGACTGTACAAAATGCATTACACCTTGCGCGCATTTTGCTATAATTGCGCGACAAGGTAACCACTTTGACGTCATTGTGGTTACCTAGCTGAAATTGGGACACAGCTGAGGGGCCAAAATATCCTGAAGTCTTACCATATTTCGGGGATTTTTGTGGCAACACGAATTTTTAAAAAACTTAAGGCAGATGATTTTCTGCTAATAAAATCATGATCTTTTAAATGAACTAACATTGTTTCAGCATTGGGTACCCCCTTTAAGGGTTAATGAAGTAATAATTTCATCAAGAGATTGAACTGGATCATAACAATGTTAATGGACAAATATTTACTAGATGTTTAATCTGCTGACTACTGAATTCTTTCATTCCCATAGGGTTAATGCAGGGAGCATTCGGTTCATACAGGCAATAGGTTAATTTACCTGAAGATTAAAATGCTTTAGGTTAATCAACCAGAACCCTACTCACCTTTTCGTTTGGGAATGTTTCAGTGAAGTATGTTGGTAACCATGTCAACGAAATAAAGAAAACAAAATCTACACATTGGTGAGATAACAGCATAGCCCTGTTTGAAATGAAGAATGAAAATTGAAAATTAGAAAAAATTGCAATGTCGAGTTATCAAAATTCATTCATAGCCCTACACCAGGGAATCAGCTACTAGGGGAGCAAGGCAATAGCTCTACTCTGGAAAGCTTTAAAACAGCTCTGGGGGATGTTTCATAAAGCTGTTTGTAAAGTTATGCATGACTTTACAAATGACTTACATGTAAATATGCTCAAAGTTTCTCCTGATGTTTTAACAAAATGTGACTGTATTTCCTATAAACTCAATTAAATTATGGCAAAAAGACACTTTGCATTGAAAATGT
The DNA here is from genome assembly GCA_025618425.1 of Heliocidaris tuberculata. Lineage (NCBI taxonomy): Eukaryota > Metazoa > Echinodermata > Echinoidea > Camarodonta > Echinometridae > Heliocidaris > Heliocidaris tuberculata. The sequence goes on from CM046841.1 coordinate 28,858,020, forward strand.
TTGTTATAAGAAGAATGTTAATCTACATCTGCACAGTTCAACTTTAGTTGATGCAGTAAAAAATGATTGAGCATCCCATTTGGCTTGTCATATTTACATGTAAGTCATTCGTAAAGTCATGCGTAACTTTACGATCAGCTTTCTGAAACACCCCCAGGTAAAAGACAAACACATTATATACAGCCTCCAAATATAAAATGACCACAAACATTTCATTCTGAAGTATTGTGAAATCCCTTGTTTACAAATTACTACTGTCGTACACTCTAATGCAAACTAGCAGTTGTTTCCTGTATAAACATAGGACTGTAAAACTAGAAAAATATGTTGCGTGCAGGAAACTTTCCAAAATCCTGCGAGACGTTAAGATTAATGAAAGTTTCATGCAGAAAAATGACGAATTACACCATTTTTGATTACATTGAATTATAACAATTTGCAAAATTCTCTTTCTGTGAGATTAGCTGACTTTCAAAATTCACACAAGTTTATGGTCATGAAAGTGTGTGGTTTTACTGTGACCTCTTCAACTGTTCTTCAAGATTACCTATTTTATGGTCACCAATTAGGTGTGCAGGGATACATCACTGAATATAAAATCCACACCAACTCACCAAAAAGGTATTTTGGTAATCAGAGTCCTACACGAGAATGGCTTCACAGTCCTCTCCTCTTTTGTTCCTGTGGCACCATTCTTCACCAGTGGCTCAATGTCCTCGCTGCTCTGGGCCTCTAGCTTCACTGCATCTTTTCTCCTGGCATACCTAGAGAACTGGACTAGGCCTAATGACCAGATGATCCCAAGTGTACCAAACAGGTAGAAGACAGAATGCCAGCCATACTGCTCCAGTAGGATTGACCCGAGGAAACCATTTACCAAAGTCCTGCAAGAGATTAAATTTGAAAGGTAATGCATGTACATAGCTCTTCTTTGCTACCAACTTTTTAAAGCAATTATTATACACCAAAATATCATGAAACAACCAGTGCTAAATTTTGAAGAGAACTACCTCTTAATAACACATCGACCAGATCAGATTATGCTCAAAGAAGGAAAATGTAGCCTTTCATATTCCAAACAGTGTTCAACACCACAGTTCTCTGGCCGCTCAGGCAAAATTTGCCGCAAATGGCAAGGGAGGGGATAATTTGGTGAAAATGTTTTTCTTGGCAATTCTAGTTGGTTTAAGATCATATTGATGACTAGTTTTCTTCAATTAAATTTGAAAATCAAAAGAGGGCAGCACTGTGTCTTCTTTTACGATGTCCATATTTAGTTCTCATCGATAGTCATCAAAAAAGATAAATTCTTATTTGTGAATTGTAAGTTGAGAAACAATTTAATCCGTGAGATATCCACATTTGAATAAATCCACTGTAACAGGCGAAGTTCATCGGTGACACATTAATCGTAAAAGTCACCACAAAGCAGGATTAAGGAAAATACAGATTAGTGCCACCAGGATGTACAGAGCAACCAAAATGGATAATAGGTCAACTAAAATGCACAAGTTGGATGCTTGACTTGGGAATGTTGCACAGGCATGTAAAACTCTAGTGAAGAAAAATGGAATGAGTCAAATCTAAACATTTGGTAGCTTGACCTCTGCATGTCAAATGTATTTGACTTGAGAGCTGTATCATGGAATAGGAAACCACTCAATCAGTGTGCATGCACACAGTTGTATGCAAAGTTTATGGAGGGGGAAAGAAGACACTAATGCGTTTGACAAAATGAAGTAAACTGGGCAATGCCGACTTGAGCTGTTGTTCATCTAAATCATGTGGGAAAGAAAAAGATTGCTACTCGTAATTCTTGTATATTTCCTTTTATGACATCATGATATGAGCTTGTATCTTACCCAAAGCCTGTGGCAGCGAACAGTGTTGCTATAGCGTTTCCTTTCCTGATGGCAGGTACCTTGGCTGCTACAAGACTACTCATGGAGGGGTAGTGAGGACCTGACAACAAGCATTTAAAATCACAATGTCAAACTCACTATTTCGAATCCTTTAGCCTGTTCAGTACTAATAATCAAAGTGTTGCATCGGAAGAAAGAAGGAAGAGCAGGTCAGACATCCACAAAAACAATTTAACCCTTTCATGACAGAAATCCCTTAAAGGCTAATTTGATCACATTTTGTTCTTCAAATTGGCAACAATAATATTTTTCATTTAGTGCTACGTGGTTCTATCAAGGTGTAATGTCTTTGAAAACAATACACATGGTAAGAAATTTGTCGTGAAGTTGAAAAAATTGCTAATTTTGATTTTAAAAAATGATTTTGAACCTCTCAATGTGTTGCCAATTTTAGGATCTTAAAGCTTATTCTCCTTTTCAAAATTCCTGGCATCAAACGCAATATGGTCATGCAACACAAATGGTTATAGTGTGTGCAGAAATTTTTGCTCTTTCTACTCATGCATCTGGTATATTTTTTAGAGCTCTGAATCAAAAGTTATTGAGCCAAACCACAAAATGTGGTCAACTGTCTCAAAAGGGATCATCCCCAAATCGCTCAACAGTTGTTTATGTGGAAAATGGATTGGAAATGGTTGTTGGAGGTCAGACCTCAATACCTTAAACTAATGACTAATGACTCTCCCTTAAAGAGAAGGTGGAGTTCTGGGAAAGATGAAGAACAATTTGTGAGCTTTCTCATTCTTTTTATGTTAGTTTGGAAGAACATCGTAGTAGGAAAGGTTCCATGACATTTGCTCCTGCGACAATTGCTCCGGTCTAATTTTGCCATGTTAATCCTAAACCTAAACCTAAACCTAGCCCTAACCCTAATCCTAATCTTCACATTGTCCTCAACAAAAAACCACATCATGACCTTGACCTTAACCTTTGACCTTTCGATATATGGATGGAGGAGCAAATGTCGCAGGAGTAAATGTCGTGTCACCAGAAAATTTATGTCCCCTGAAAAAGCATTTCTCTTCAATTGCCCTCATATTCAAAATATGACGAGAAATAGCGGAAGTGTTCGGGCCGAACATTCATGCCTCATGTGTGTGTGCAGTCTGTGTGAAGTACATGTGCTTTTCAGCGAGATTGGGTCGATTTCTTACCATTTTAAGGATTTCAAAACCTCACAGTATACCTACACTAATTCTTATGTAGACATGGTGAACCTTTCCCAATTGCTTTGAAACAGTAATATTTCACAACTTAATCACCGGACCAGAACTCAACTTTATCTTTAAAGATAAAGTTAAGTTCTGGTCACAAGACTGAATCAATTTTGTGAAAGAAACTGTTTCAAAGCAATTGGGGAAAGGTTGATTATATAGCACATAAAAATTGGTGTATGTTGTAAGGTCTTGGAATCGACACAGAAATGTGTATATGGGACTACACGCAAATGTTCGGCCCTAACATTTCAGCTGCTTCTTGTCATATATTGAATGGGAGGGCATTAAAAGAGCAATCCTTTTCAGGGGGCATTTCTACTGATAATATTCCAAACTAACATAAAAAGAATGAGAAAGCTCCCAATTTTTTTTTTACCTCTCCCGGAACTCAACCTTCCCTTTAACAATTTTTTTGTCTTCTTGGGATCCCTTACCAGTGAGTGAATTTTTGTGGACATGGCCAATTACCACTGTTTGACACATACTGCTCATATCAATACTTATTAATTTTGGGTGATAATGTTGTTGGATTTCATTGGAACTATTACTTTTTTTATTATTGTTCTCTTGGTATAATTTCTTATAAATTTAATCAGTGGTCATTTTTTCAATTGTTCAATATCATTACCCAAGCTACTTGTATATGTGCATTTATATTTTCCCATATTCAATGACAAAATAACCGTTATAATTTTGTAAATCTATGGCGATGTATTTTCTCAATATAATCTTTTTCGATGAATACTGTAATGTATTCTCAGCCATTCAGTCTTCTAACTGCAAATGTGAATGTTTGGAGCTGGTGTTTTTTATTCAAATAAACCATTCATTTCAATTAAATTCAAAGACTCGAAACTACCACAGAATCTTTTCTTCGGTGTAAAGAAAGTTGCATTAACCCGTTGGTTCCTTTTGGCCGTGACAGATGTGTGGGGCTGGAGGGTGATGGGGCACAACCAGCCATATTGCATTTCTTAAGTTCTCTCCCCACCCTCCCACAATTCTTTCAAATTTTAGAGCACTGAGGCACCTGAAAAGTGCTTCTCAGAGATTTTTTGGTATTGTGCCTCCACCCATAAGAATAGACCATAGCTAAGAGGTAAAGCCCCCCCCCCCCCACCCCCCAAAAACGACAACAAAAAAGCAACACAATTAAAATACACTTTTGCATCTTGCATCAATGGAAACTGATAGTGCTGTAATGCACAATTACCATTTCTACTACTTCTTCTTCTTCATAATAATAACATGTCTTTTTTACTCAGGATAGCGCCATCAGTATTGTATGCTGTTCTCCATGAGGATCCTGCAATCATACTGTTACCCTGGCTTTAGCCGAGCTACCGCGGTGCTCAAGCTTTCAAGGAATTTCTTCCTACTGGGTACCCATTTACCTCACCTGGGTGAAAGGTGGCAAAATGTAGATTAATGTCTTGCCAAAGGACGTTAGTGTCATGGCCGGGACTCGTACCCCCTACCTTGTGCTTCACAGTCCGGTGACTTATCCATTAGACCACGATACCTCATAAATAATTCTTTTATTATACATTTAAAGGGAAATCCAACCTTAATAGCAAGTTGCTTTGAAAGAAAGAGGAAAAATCAGAGAAACAGATTGGTGAAAGTTTGAACGAAATCGGACAAGCAATAAGAAAGTTATGAATTTTTGAAAGTTGTAATCACTATACAATTTCAAATTGGCCGAATAGGTAATGTCACTGTGATGTAGCTGTGGACAACTCCCCCATTTGCTCCAACACACAAAATGACTAAAATGTCACTTTTTTCAAAATGTATTACTCAGCAGGATCTTTTTCTTTCATGAGGATCTATAACAATATGCTATCACCAATATATTTTGAGTACTGCCCTGAGGGTAAAAGCGCCTCGAAGAAAACTGCAAAATTGATGATAATCTTGTGTACGACAAACGGGAGAGTTGTCCGCAAAAATGTCACAAGCGACTCACCAAATTGCCAATTTGAGATTCGCATGTATGTAGTGATTTCACTTTTCAAACATCCATAACTTTCTTAGTCCTTGTCCGATTTCTTTCAAACTTTCACCATCCTGTTTTTCTTATTTTTCTGCTTTCAGACAAATCATTTTATTACCAAGGTTGGATTGCCCTTTAATGTATATTAAAAGAATGAATGAACATCCAGTACTCACTCTGAGTTAGACCTTGCAGAAACCTTACGATAATCATAGCAGTAAGTGCAGCCTTGTTTGATGAGAAGGCATAAGGCACAAGGGGCGTGACCAGCGTCAGTGTAGACCAGCATAGAGCACAGACAGCAATGACCTTATCCCCACCCACACGATCACTCAGACCCCCTCCTGGGATCTGCAGTATAGGGTAGCCCCAGAAGAAGCAACCAAGGAGCAAGCCCTGGCAGGAAGAAAACATGTGATTTTAAAAAGATGAAAAGGGTGAAAAAGGTGAAAAAATTATAAATGGCCAATATAAGAAAGGCATTTATAACTAAAATAAGAAGTGTAGCTACAGTGCCCCCCCCCCCAAAATCAAAAATAGCTTGAAAGAAAAAAAATGAAAAGACAGAACAGGAGAAAGAAATGAGGAAATATTTAAGGCACCGCATAAGGAAGATGATAATATCCCCTTCCACACCCCTCTTTCTCTTGGTGGCTGGCTCTTTCTTTTTGTTGCATATCATACAACTACATGTACATGTACATGTAGTAAGTCAGGTCCCCACTACTGTACATTGGGGTTCCCCCTACTCTTCTACGAAAAGTGCAGTGGGTTCGTTATTATGCCTGTGACTAAAATATAATCTCATATGCAGATCAGGTAGTTGATCTCTAATACGGAATACCAGTGGCGTACCCAGGATTTTTTACAGGGGGAGCAAATTTTGTCAACTGTCAAATTCGACTTGGAGGGAGACCCGTATTTTTTTCTTCTCGCCAGCCCTCCAAAACTTGCTCAGTGGGGGGGGGGGGGGGGCAATTTTTTTTTTCTACAGCCCTCAAAAAGTCGCTCAGTGGGGGGGGGGGGGATTTTATTTTTTGCTCCACGATTGTCTGACAAGCAAAAAAAAAAAAAAAAAAGTATAAGTCCGAAAAGGTAGGTCCATATTTTTTTTCGTCTCGGCAGTCCTCAAAAAATTGCTCAGTGGGGGGTGGGGGGAGGTGCCAAAAAAAAAAATCCCCCAACGCTCCAAAAGTCGATCTTTGGGGAAGGGGTATCAGATTTTATGGGGTCCAGAATTCTCTGACAAGCAAAAAAAAAAAAAAAAAAAGGGCCTAAAAGGGGGGAATTTTTTTTTCTGTCAAAAGTTGTCAGGGAGGGCACTCTGCCCCCCCCCCCCGCCCCCTGCCCCCCTAGGGTACGCTAGTGCCAAATACTCATAAAATTCTTTCTTAAGATTTTGCAATGGTGTTTTATTTTGTTTCATTTTATTTCATTTCCATGAATGCAATATAACAATGACAGATAATACAAATTTTGAAGTACAATAACAGAAGAAGTGGAAAAGAAAGAAAGAAAGAAAACACCAGCTACTGCCTGCGGATAATAATAATAATAAAAAAAAAAAAAAGGTTCCTGCATAAGGTTCTCCTCATTAGCTGGTGCAGGGAGGTGGCTGGTGATAGAAATTGATAAATTATTTAATACTATGATCACGTAGACAGAAAAAAAGCTTATCAGCGTAAAAAAACAAGAAAAAACTAATTCATATTGCCAGTCGAAACGGAGCGTATTTTAAAAAATATAACATGCTGTAATGCTGTTCACAAGTCGGTAAAGAGAGAGAGAGAGAGAGAAATGAAATAGAGGGAGAAAAAAAGAAGAAATAATTAAGATTTCTTATTCACTAAGACAGTGCAGCTGATCTCTGATCGTGGTGTCTGCAAAATTCTTTTTGAAGATCTTATTGTCAATCCAACCTTGGTAATAAGATCATTTGTGTAAAAGCAGAAAAATAAGAATGCTTGAAAAATGAGATCACTATATCTATCCGAATCTCAAATTGGCAAATTGGCGAGTCGGTTGTGACATATTGGTGGTCAACTCTCCCGTTTGTCATACACTAAAATATAATTAATTCGTGGTTTTTTCCTAAGCGCTTTTCCCTGGGGGCAGTACTCAAAATATATTGTAGATTAGATAGCAAATTGTTATAGCTTCTCAAAAAAGAAAAAGATCCTACAGAATATTAAACACATTTTGAAAAAAAATGATATTTTGGCATTTTGTGTGTTGGAGGAAATGGGAGAGTTGTCTGCCACTACATCACAGTGACATAATTACCAATTTGGCCAATTTGAAATTCCCATACACGTACATGTATGTAATTACAACTTTCCAAAATTCACAACTTTCTTATTGCTTGTCCGATTTCGTTCAAACTTTCACCGATCTGCTACTCTGATTTTTCCTCTTTCTTTCAGAACAAGTTGGCATCACAGTTGGATTTCCCTTTAATTCCTATATTGATTATTCTGATTGCTATCATCATCAAATAAAATGATCTTCTTCTTATTGTTGTTCTCCCTCCGCTTTTGCCAAAGATCAGCCACAGAATGTTGCGTGTAATTCAGAAGGTCAACTAACAATTATATACAGTGACAGGAAAGAGACGAGATACGATTTACATGAATATTGTATAAAGAGGAGAGTTACTGTATTCAGCTCATTGCACAATAGAGAAGGGAGGTAAAGAGAGTTTGGTAAGAGTACGGCCTTTGTATATGCTCTGCTCTTGGTTTGGTCATAGCTCCTGGGGGAAGATCTCTTCTGGCAGGTGTTTACTTCTCAGCTTTTTAAGGAGATCCTGTCTGTGTGTCTCTAGTTGACTACATGATGCCACAAAGTGAATTGTCTCCTCCTCTTCTTTAGAGCAGAGCTGGCAGGTGGCTGTTGTGGTGTTCTTGATGGTGACAAGTCTGGTTTGAGTGGGATATGTTGGGAACAAGAGTTGTGCTCTCATGATCAAATCACCACAATCAAAGAGCAAATATGAGAAAAAATAAACAATAAGATAGATTACAAGTATCTTCCTTTAAAAGTTACTGTAATCAACTTACCAACTGGGCCTTGTCCCAGCCAAACTCCTGAGCCATTTTGAGAGCTACTACTGACATGGCAGTTCTGCAAGTGTAGGCTGAGGATGTTCCTATGAAAAGGACTAGTGTCCATATCTTTCTCTCTCTCCTGTAATTGAGCAATTCAGTGTGGTTAGTACCAATATCTAATGTTTTAAAGAATTGTATTATAAAAAATTATGAAATTAAGAATTTCACACACCAACAATAACAATCCTGTTCATATGTGGGCAGGGTAGAAAGTAATAAAACAATACTCTGTGAGGGATTTTAAAGCCAACTCCTGTCACGACTGTATTCAGAAATCTTACGATTTACAACCCAAATTACAGGAGGGGGGGGGGGGGGGGTGGCTCAAAAATTAAAAGGATCAATCTACTATTCCAATTAAAAAAAAAAATTAAAAAAAAACTTGTAGGGGCCTAGATCTAGATCTAGACCTACAATGTATATCAATTATTGGTATGAATCATACAAATATATTTCTTCAATTCTTGGCAAAGGACTATCATTACTCATCAGTTTAGACAGTACAGTAAACAATAAAAACATGGTAACTAACTTTAACTAGTTAGAGTAGTCTACATCCAATAACCTCGCATAAGTGAGTGGTCTACATCCAACTTTAGTGTTGGTAGGCCTACTATTACTAACATGACTAAAGTTATCTTTTCTAGTGTCTTATTCATTCTAGAATCTAGATAACATACTCTGTCCACTGAATAGAGCTCCATGGTTTCCTTTTAGGTTCCTCAATTGTCAGTTCGTGGAAAGGGCTTACTTCGTCCTCTCCTAGTTTAACCGCGTCCATGATTTGATGTTGAACTAGCTTAAAGACATCTCTCAAGTCAAAGCAGCCAGATCAGTGTGCGGACACTCGATGGGTTTTTCCCCGGAGCCGCGGGGACAGAGAAGTCTTGGCTTCCGTTCAGCGTAAGAAGAAGAAGAAGAGCTAAGTTTATGTTACGATTTACACGTGTACATTATTGAGTCTATAAAATTATAGACCATAAAAGCCACTACTTGCATGCCATGATCCGCAACATTGTCCATGATACGGGTAAAATTCCATAATATTTTGAGTCGTACAATAATTTGATAACGTTGCTAACTCCCACTTTCCCGGCCCATTGCCACGACGCATTTTCCCCCGGCCGGCTAGCTATAGTCGAAGACTTTTAATAGTATCAAGACAGATCACTCTCACCTACTTCCGTAGTACATTTGGCAGGCGTAAATTGCTGTGTTAAAAAGACTCGGTGGAAAATACGTTCGCCATAGGTATAACACGTGAAAAGATGTCACATTTTTTCTTGATATTTCATATCCTACTCTATCTTTTTTAAATCTGATTTCTGCACGAGAGAAAGGATGGATAGTTCAAAAAACATTTCTTGAACCTTTATTGTCAATAAATGCTACTATGAATCCCCGGGATCATGAATGCTTTTTGACAGAGTCATCTGCCATAGGGTTAACACGTGAAAACAGGGAATTTAAGAATGATTATAGCTCCCCTAGTATTACCTTGAATTTATTGTAAATTTGGCTTACATGTAATTTGAGACTCTGAAAAAGATTAATGAAGGCTCAAAAAGTGGAAGAGGCACCGCATGAATAAACGGGAATATGCATGCTTTTGGCCTTCCAGTTGCCATAGGTTAACACGCAAAAACAGGGATTTTGAAATGATTTAAATTCCCATAATATTTATTTGAAATTATGAGAAATGTGATTTATATGAAATTTAAATCTCTGGAAAGGTATAATTAAGGCTCGATGAGTCCAATAGACCCCGCATATATAAACGGGAATATGCATGCTTTTGACCCAAAAAAAGTCTCGCCTGCCATAGGTTTACACGCGAAGACAAGGAATTTTAGGATGATTATAATTCCCATAGTTTTTATTTGAAAATACAAAAAATGTGATTTACATAAAATTTAAAGCTCTGAAAAGATATAATTATGGTTCGATGAGTCCAATAGACCCCGCATATATAAACGGGAATATGCATGCTTTTGACAAAAAAAGTCTCGGCTGCCATAGGTTTACACGTGAAAACAAGGAATATTAGGATGATTATAAATCCCTTTGTTTTTATTTGAAAATATAAGAAATGTGATTTACATGAAATTTAAAGCTCTGGAAAGGTATAGTTAAGGCTCGATGAGTCCAGTAGACCCCGCATGAATAAACTGGAATATGCATGCTTTTGGCCTTACAGCTGCCATAGGTTAACACATGAAAACAGGGATTTTGAAATGATTTTAATTCATCTAGTATATATATGAAATTATGAAAAACGTGATTTACATGAACTTTAAATCTCTGAAAAGATATATTTAAGGCTCAATGAGTCCAGTAGACCCCGCATGAATAAACGGGAATATGCATGCTTTTGGCCTTCCAGCTGCCATAGGTTAACACATGAAAACAGGGATTTTGAAATGATTTTAATTCATATAGTATATATTTGAAATTATGAAAAATGTGATTTACATGAAATTTAAAGCTCTGGAAAGGTATATTTAAGGCTCGATAAGTCCAATAGACTACGCATAAATAAACGGGAATATGCATGCTTTTGACCAAAAAAAAAAAGTTGTCGTATTACACACGTTCAACCGTATGTTGTTATTGATGACGTAAGGTGGGCGTGTACATAGGCGTGTAGTCCATCACGTGAGATCCACATCCAATGAGATCTTGCGCTAGCAGACGATATATGTCCACCCGAAGGCAAGCGCAGCCCAGCCGATAAGAAGAAACTCTAACTATATTATTCCAGTCCAGTATTATATTTCTAACGGACCAGAGGAAAAATTCAATGTGTAAAATTTATAAATTCATATAATCAATGTTCTATCACCGAATTACGCCTAGCCAAATGACAGATGTTAGATTATGCAAGCAGAATAGCTGAGCTGAATAGTGACCGAGAAGGTGTCTATATAGCCCTAGCGGCATGGCTAGGGTCTACCCCTCTGCGATCCCGATCGAGGTTGTGGCGTTGCCGATGGAACTCTGTCTGCTTGCCTCAAACTTGGCTCATCAAAGTTTTTTGTTTGCTGATCGCCGTTTAGTTTGGCTTCAGCCAACGAGACCGACAGCCCCGAGAGACCGACAATGTAGGCCCTAGTTGGAGGGGGCTTCTGAACCAAATGAGTCTGACACTGACAGTCCATAACAGGGGCGAATACAGTAAAAAAAAAAAAAAAAAAAAAAAAAAAAGGGGGGGGGGTAGGGGCACGCAAATGCAGGGCTGTCAACTTCGGGGGAACAGCTTAGAGGGAGATTCGTATTTTTTTCTTCTCGCAAGCCCTCCAAAAGTCGCTCAGTGGGTGGTTATCAGATTTTATGGGATCCAGTATTCCTCCATAATTCTCTGACAAGCAAAAAATAAAAAATAAAAAAAATAAATAATAAGTTATCAGTTCTAAAAGGGGGCAAAATGATGTATAAGTTTCTTTCAAAAGATGGGGGCACGGGCCAGGATTGCCCCCCCCCCCCTAAATCCGCCACCGGTATGAGACTGTCACGTCAGTCTTGCGGGATGGGCCTTTTTATAAGTTTTCTCGGAGGATTAATAGACCGACATTGTTAGCCTCATGGGCTCCCAAACTAATGGTGCTCATTCCAGTTTTATTTACGTTTTAGACAAGAGCCCGCGTATGCCTATAGTTTGTAGTTCAAGAGAATGTAATTCCTATTCCAGGGGTGGATCCAGGATTTTGTAAAAGAGGGGGTACAGAGCCGGAAAAGTACACAATGAAGGAGGCAATTATATTTTTATTGTGTACTTAAGGTATACCAGTTGGGTATCAAAAAGGGGGCCGCAGCCGATTCACCCCCCCCCCCGGATCCACCCCTACTATTCTGTCATGGATGTGAAAAATGGGATTGCATAGTGTTGGCGGTCGATCTCTTTAATGTAAAGACTGAACAAACAAAAAACAACAACAACAACAACAACAATAAGAGATCATTACTTTGTGCTCATTTCTATTGGAGTCATTTTTACAGATGGCGGTTGTAAGAGAGAATAAGAGAATAAGAGATTATTAGAAAATGAAAGCCTGTGAGAGGGGGAGGGAAGGGAGAAAGAGAGAGAGAGAGAGAGAGAGAGAGATAAAGGGGGCTGGGGCAAAAGGAATGGGATATTCCTACAAAGACAGAATAGGACTGGTAATAAATAAATTATATCATCAGCTGCTATTGTTGGTTACTAGTTAATTCAATTCAAAATAGCCCTATACTGTTTTCTTCGCCTGTCGTCTCAAACTGCTACAGCAGAATGTTACAAATAACTTACTGTAAGTTATTTATATTGGTGGAGTATCCAGGAATGCAGGGGAAGGGGGGGGGCTCACACCTGACGAACAAAAAATCATCAGATGCTGTCTATTCTGAATTTTCAGACAAGCAAGGAAAAAAAAGTCACATTTTTCATGTTCCTTCTGTGCCGGGGGGGGGGGGGGCACACACAATTCCTTTCATTCGATGTGTAACTATAAGATATGTCAGATTTGGTTTTGGCTGGCGCGTAGGGCACGTGCATTCCTAGATACGCCACCAATAAAAAAAAAAGAAGAGAATCTTGGATACGCCACTCTTAATTGGTATTTAAGGAATTGTATTTAAGGAATTGCTCGCACGCAATCTCATTTTAATAAAGCCTTTTCTGTCTTGACTTTTAACATAAGGCCATAGATTTACATTATACGTCTATAATCCCTAAAATTTACATAAATCATGATATCAAATGAAATATTCTGTTTTAGAAAAATAAAGATAGCATTTTATTTATTTTTATTTTATTTTATTTTTTACTTTTCTCGACATTCCCGTCAGATATCGCAGTGTTTGCTCATATAGAGCTTAATATATGGGAACATGCTTGGACCATTCACCCCCCCCCCCCCCCCCATCACATAAATATTAATAGAAATTTCACAGCAAATAACTTTTAAAGTTATTTGCTGTGAAATTTCTATTATTTTTGTTAAATTAACAAAAATACAAACATCTCTCCTAGCTCCCCCTCCCAACTCTCTCCATGGTGCAGTTAGAGTATGTTGATTCCTATCTGTTTTGGGACATAAGTTTGTATTTGAAGGGACAATATCAAGATTATGCCCTTTACGGCTTTACCAAAAGCGATGTACAGAAAAAGAAGAAAAAATAAAGGAAATAAAAAATACAAACATCTTGATAAAGACTATAATCTTCCCTCTCGGCCGCGATCGACATGTACCACAATATATACGCGTGCTTTATTTCGGGACTGAGCACTCTTCGTATTTAAACTCTTTGGTATAGTATACTAGCTAAGCCAAAGACTTTTAATAGTGTCAAGACAGATTACTCTCACCTACTTCCGTAGTACATTCGGCAGGCGTATATTGCTTTGAGACTTGGAAAGATACGTTCGCCATAAGTATAACACGTAAAAAGATGTCTCAATTTTTCTTGATATTTCATATACATGTATATCTTACTCCATCTTTTTAAAGTGTGATTTGCCAAACAGGCGCAGATGGACAATGGGTGTGTACATAATCCTGACAATATCATTACTCTTTTGAGAAAGCAGTACAATTTTTACAATTTAATAAATTATTATTGAAATGATCATTTGACACCAAAATTGCACCCCAATAAAGTTACAATACTCAAGATTGTACTATGTAAATCTTAGCTGAACTGAATGAGACACTTTGGGGAGTTATTAAGGTTGTAATGCCAAAAAAGAGAGAGGTTCTTTCTCTACATCCAGAGCATTTTGGGCAGCAAAGCTTGGTTTTATAGGGGCATGCACTTTGGTGTTTTTTTCAGGGGCGTGTTACACCCCCTTCCCGATGGAAATTTTCGTCAGTTTTTATATTTTTGTAATCTACACCCATAACTCTTCCTTCTGACAAAATTTGGTTAATGGGCCTTAGGGGAAAAAATTTCCCCCAATTTTTAGGGGCGGTCTGACAACCCATCCCGACGGAAAATTTTGTCAGTTTTGGTGTTTTGGTAATCTATAGTCATACACCTTCCTTCTGACAAAGTTTGGCGCATATGTTAGATGGGTTGAAATTGCCCCGACTTTGAAGCCCCTTTTGGGGGCTCTAGGGGCCAAACCCGGCGGCTTCGTTCGAGCTGAAAAGCTTTTTGTGAAATGTGAATGATTTTGATGGTCTTAGCAACTTTAAGGGGTCAAATTTCATAATTAAGTAAAATGGGGTGACTATTTCGGGACAGGCTCCTGGCCTAGTAGCGGCTCCGACGGGCCTGGCTCTACTCTAGCCCTACTCTAGTGAGGCCAAAGAGTATAAATACGAAAAGTGCTTAGTCCTGAAATAAAACACTTGTACATATTGTGCTACATGTCTATCTGCCTTCTTCTTCTTACTTTGGTTTTATTTGGCAATTAGTCAGAGCTGACTTTTTTCGCCACAAAATTTGCTTTTATTTATCACAAAATTACATATTCCTGAATGAATATTTTATGTCACACATTCATTCTTTTGTATTATTTTTCATGTCATTTTCATGTACTTGAAAAACAAATTTGTTTGGTGGTAGTGCATGTACCGTATTACGCGCACCCCCCACCCCCCATTATTCCGGCAGATTGGTGAAATAATTGTGCATTTTTCATAAAAGCATGAAATCTGGTACGTAGAGTTTTTAATGCCGAATAATTCTGGATATGGGGCCAACAAAAATTCGGGCCCTGGGGCCCGCTGTGCCCATTTTTTTTTTAATTGGCCCTCTCAAGGTCTTTTCCCTTCAAAGTTGATGTAATCAAATCAAGTTTGATATAATGAAGTATTTATGTAATATTTCACGGCCTCTAAAATCAGACAAATGCTTTGGGTGCCCGTTTTTCATATAGGCCCTATATTAAAATATTGTAAAGTCACTGAATTGTTGAATATAAGTAAAATGCTTCTAACTGTGATCAGTTGACAGTATGTCTTTGAAATCAATGAGATATGTGGCGCAGGTGCCCATTATAACCAATTAAAACCCTAAAAGGCCCAAAATAATATATCTGCAATATAAGTTTTAAAAATCTATGTTTCTATTAAATGTCGAATGGTATAGACATCGATTTTGAAAACGAGGTTATATAAAAAGCTCACTTTAGCAGGCCACATAGGCCCATCGATGGCCCATTCGAGACAATTAAATTTGATTAATTCCCTCACAGAGGTTGGCCAAATTCAACAAATTCAAAATAGCTGCCAAAGTGTTATAATGCCGGTGACACGACATTAATTTTGCTCCTGCGACATTTGCTCCTCCGTCCACATGGTCCATATTTCGAAAGGTCAAAGGTTAAGGTCAAGGTCATGATTTGTTTTTTTTTTTGTTAAGGACAATGTGAAGATTAGGATTAGGGTTAGGGTTAGGGTTAGGTTTAGGTTTAGGATTAACATGGCAAAGTTAGACCGGAGCAATTGTCGCAGGAGCAAATGTCAGTCATGGAACCTAAAATGCCTACTTGCATGTAAATTGAGTTTTGCAAGCTAGTTATTATAGGCATAATAGTTGGATCACTTCATTTCATGAAGATGGCCGTCACATTCAAAATGGCCTCCGTTGTGATTTAAGATGTGACTATTGGCATTTTAAAGTTTACGTTGTATCTGGAAAGCTTATAACTTAGTATAACGTGTGGAATTTAGTATTGTTATGCTGGAAATTTCTATAAACAGAAAATAATCCATCTAATATTTAAAACACGTTTCTCTTCTTATTGAAGAGTTATTCATGAATAATATACATTAAAGTGACAGTAAATTGAAGCTCCTAATGGCGCCATCTTTCAACAGGATTTGAAAAATGTCTGTGCCTCTAATTTTCCCATCATGCCCCATTCTAGTTTGTAGAAGCTTAGAATGTATCTGAAGGCAATTTTCCACATGTGCAACGTCAAAAATAATAGTGTGAAATATAAAATGTGCATATTTTCCAAACAGCTTTTTGTCAAAATTCAAAATGAAATGCATTTAATTTTTAAATTATAATCTCAATTTAGCAGTTACTGTAAGGTGGCGCTGTTCAAGTTTTGCCAGTTTAATGCCATTTTAATATTCTGATGAAGCCCCAAAATACTCTTCTTTTACAAATAAATGTTATTATGCCAAAATAAACCTATTATTAGATGCAAAGAAGTAAGTGATATTACTGCACTTTCCTCTTTTTTCATCTTCGTGGCCATATTGAAAAAAGACAAAACTGATATGTCCTTATGAAACAACCTAGGCATCGTAAGATTTATAAACATGCCAATTAATATCTGTATTCTTCATAAACATCTCCAACACCTATTAAAGGGCAATCCAAACCTTGTAAAAAGTTTTTATGTATAAAATCCAAAAAAAAAAAAAAACCCCAGCAACAAACAAACACAAATATAATGATGAAAGTTTGAAAGAAATCGGATCAAGAATAAGAAAGTTACCAATTAATGTTCAAAAATGAGATCACTATTTAAATCGCAAATTGGCAGTTGGGTCAGTCGATTGTGAGGTATTGGCGGTCAGCTCTCGATTTGGTCATACACCGTTAATTTTCATTTTTCTCATAAGCCCCTTTTCCCTCGGCGCACTACTAAAAATATATTTTCGTAATATTTTTTTGAAAAATTGACATTTCAGTCATTGTGCGTGTTGGAGCAAATGGGAGAGTTCTCCACCGCTACATCACAGTGACATTACCGATTCGGCCAAATTGAATTTCCCATTTGTATATAGGGATTACAACTTTCATATTGCTTGTCCGATTTCGTTCGAACTTTTAACAATATCTACTTCTTTGATTTTTTTTGCTTTCTTCCAGAGCAACTTGACATTAAGGTTGGATGTCCCTTTAAAGAAAGAGAGCCTGAATACATGATTATATAGCATATTAACCATTTTACATTTTGATGCTTTATTCCAAAATGCAAAATTATCAGATGCAAATTACATTTCAACGCTTACGCAGCATTTTTCAATTTGATGGCAATCTTGGAAATGAAATTCCCCACTATTTAATTTTTTTCAGCATTATAAGATATTCCTTTAATTTGGTTCCATGGTGTCTCAACCAAATACACCATTGTAACTCGCTTATGTCTGCTTTTGGTTAAAAAGTTCCAACATCCATAACTTTCTACCTATAAGATATAAGCTTCAAGACACAGCAAACTTAATGGAAATAACCACATCTTGAAACAGACCAGTGGTCATTTTGAATTTGACGGCCATCTTAATGAAAGGAAGTGACCCTACACTACAGTCAGGTATTGTGCTTATAAAACATACTACCTTGCCAATAGTTATGCTTTAAACTAAGCCCAAACTCAAAGTTATATGCATATTCAAACACTTCGGGGGCCGTGTTGAACCCTCTTGTGAGGGAAAGAATTGTCTTTGATGGGCCATCAATGGGCCCATGTGATTCCTAAAGTGGGACTTTTTATATGACCTTGATTTCCAAATTAATGTCTACCATTTGAAATTAAAACCAAATATTTTTAAAAAATCTTATTTTGCACATAGATTATTTGGGCATGGGCCTTTTTGTTGTTGTTATAATGCAAACCTGTGGCACCTATGCTGTTGATTTCAAATACGTAATGCTGACTGATCACAATTAGAAGCATTTTACTTAAATTCAACATATCAGTGACTTGGGAACCTACACAAACAAGTTATGCTTTCCAGTAGGTTCCTTTTTCATTTCATGATTTTGTACTTTGCAAATCATATTGTTTTGTATTTGGAAAAAAATGAAATGAAATAAATCTTGCATCAATCAATCAAAAACTTTATTATATTTTGATATATAGGATGGCCCTTTATTTGAAAAATAGGCACCTAAATCATTTGTCTAATTTTAGAGGCAGGGAAATATTGCATGACATTTCATTATATCAAACTGAATTTGATTACACCAACTTTGAAGGGGAAAGACCCTTAGAGGGCCATTAAAAAAGTGGGCACAACGGGCTCCAGGGCCCGAATTTTTGTTGGCCCAATATCCAGAATTATTCGGCATAAAAAACTCTACCTACATGCCAAATTTCATGCTTTTATGAAAAAGTGCACAATTCCAGCGATTTTCTTCACCAATCTGCTGGACTAGTCCGGCAAATTGGTGAAATAATTATGCACTACATGTGACATATTCTGAAGTATCATATTTTATGCTTTCAACCTTTTCATTCTCATGACTTCTCTTAGAATTTTCCCAATATTTAATGACTTCTAACTCTCTTCAACCCAGTGGCCAAAAATGAATCGAATATGAGTAAATTATCCCAAATGCTCTCAGTATGTAAAGCCACTTATACAGATACGCTTTGGCGGCATATCTCCAAAATTTGGCTGAATTGTGCACTTTTGTCTAAAAACACCAAAACTGGTACAGTTGTTGAATGATACATACTGAACAATATTAGATGTGGAAGCACTTCCAAAAATTTATTCATGGGGTAATTTTGAAGGAATTTGTAATTGCAAAACCTACTCAAGTAGATAACTCCATCACCTAGACATTCGAACACTACCTTATTCATGCATTGCTCCGAATATCACTGTGTTAGCGCAAAGGTGGTAACCTTACGCAATAAGACTTACTAGAGCGTGTCTATTTTGGTCGAATTGTACATAGGGTATGTGCAGTACTAGGTCTGGGTACAGAAAGACAGAAATGCTATGATAAGTGTTCAGAATGATTCGCGCAAATCATTGATGTTAAGAGCAAGTAATTTTAAGGCGTGAAGAGGTTGTATATATATATATAAGGACTATGATATTCTATTCCAAACCGTCAACATAAACAAGCAATTGTTTGTGGTTCCTGAGATAAAATAGGGGTCTATAGTCATGACAGTATTATGAGGCAAGAGAAGAAAGAGAAGAAGAGGGGAACTTCGAATATATGAATTATGAAATAAAAAACGGATTATTTTAACAGACACGAAAAGAAGAACCGTCATGACTTCATAAATGATAATATTGGTACGAGAATCAGAAAGGGACCTCTGAAGAAGAATACGAACATGACGAAGCTGAATAGACTGATAAATGACAAAAGCTCCTTTCAAGAAGTTATTCCTTAAAATGCCCCGCCCAAGGACAGAATATAAAAGAAATTCTTTTGAATAAGAAGCCAGTTTGTTTAATGCACTCCCTGGGAATGCTCAGACGTGTATATCCCTTTATTAGGCAAAGCTTTAAATCTTAACTCAGTGGAAATATATCATTACTATTCAAATATGTACATTTTATAATACCATTAATTCACTCATCATTTTTGTAATTTGCCATGTTACTTAACTATTATATATTTTGTATTTTCATGTAGAATGATTTGTTAAACTGCAGGGCCCTTTGGAAAGCAGTTTTACATAACTGAACAGGCCAAACCTGCATTATAAAATAAAGAAGACAAAATAATTTTCAGTAAAACATGTATATATATATTTTTTTTTTTAAAGGAGACAAAATAAATAAATATAAATTACGTAAAAATCATCATAGTACAAACGATGGTAATAAATCATAATGTGTATTAACACACCTCCATATAATACTCGGGCCACTATGCGTTTTTGATGGATGGCAAATAGGGTAAATTGTCCCCCGCCGCCCCCCCCCCCCCCACCACTAACAGATTCCCAACCATAAAAAAGGGTTCACTCATATTTAAGTCACTGTGAATCAATCATTTCTATGTAAATTGTATCCAAACTGCTTTTAAATCAAGAAATAATTTGTTATAACAATATGGAGTAGATGCTGTTAAGCCAACCAACAATAAGATAAGCATTGTTAATATTGTGGCAGACATGAAGCCAAACAATGGGAAATTTGAACGCCTCTGTAACTAATTCAGATATATTCTATTATATTATATATAATCTTAAAATATACAAGTAAGTATGGTTTTTGCATGAATGAGAAAGAAAACACTTTCAATCAAGATGGAATGAGGCCATTTTTCTCGCTTGCTTTGCTCGTTTGCAATTAGCTAGCATGAATATATTAGCTAGTATGAATAAAACTACAATGGGTCAAAAAATAGAAGGAGGTTATTAAATGAAAATTATGGTTGTAAAATTGTGGAAATATGAATTGATGGAACAGCTAACGTTCTATCTTCCCATTACCTACGCAAATTAGGACCTGGAAAGGCAATTTTTTTACCTGGATCACCAGCGGCTTAGATATTTTGCACCTCGTGAAGGTCTAGATACGCCACTGATGAGGGGAAACTGCACAGGAGGGGGAGGGTAGTCACAAGGGGGCATAATTATGCATCGCCATTTCCATATATAGGTGTACTGCCTTAAGGCGTAATGAGCCGAACATTTTGAGGTGCCGTGGCTGAGCTAAGAAGAATACAAAAACCCTCTATCAAGAGCGCCAGAACGCAATAATTATACTCGCATATAAATAATTTAAAATGGATGGGGGGGGGGGGTATCCCCGCCCCTTCCATAAATAAGGCGACTCTGCACAATAAAACCGTCGCCCTTCTTGACACCTCTTTATAAATGATACAGAAAATCTTGGCGTTTCTAGTTTGACGCTTTCCATTTCATTTACATGGGTAATTCAAAGTCTAAGCCTAAGAGTGATTTTTACCCTTTTCTCTCTTATAATTAGAACATGCAGCTGAAATTGTCATTAATTCTGTCTATTGTGACTTTTAATTTCGGGTGGACGATCAAGCGAGTCGATTTACCATTTTGAATTGTAAAACTTGTAGAGCACTTTAGATCCTCAATAGTGTGATGAAGCCTTAAGTTATTTGAACATTTTCCTTTTCCAAATTTCCTGAGGACCTGTCATCAAGTCCATCCCCGAATTAAGCTCCTGTCAGTGGTAATATTTCTCATAATTATTTCACAGAATTATTTCACAGGCCTTCGTTTTTGAACCTATTGACTATTGTAAAGGGCTCTGGTATAGGCAAGCCTAAAAGTGGAAAGTTTCCCTCCGATAATAAGAAAATTCTGCAGTCCCGTTAAATGATTTTTACTTGCTGTATAGAAACATTGGACTAAAATTTGCACAAAACTGTTTCAAGCACCATATCCTAATATTGTTCTTATTAATTTTACGACATTTCCAACACAAATTTGTTTTTAGACGAATCAAACGTCAGGATTACATTTTTAGAAATGATTTTCAACTCTAAATAAGCTAGCAGCAAGTCAATAAGCGCTTTTTGTCTCTACATTTATCTCTGTAAAACTTCTCGTCCATTAACGATTCGTCCTAAAAATACTAGAACCTCACGGCCGTAACTGGAAGTACCGAATTTCTCATTGAATTGATCGGGGCCGTGGTACAGACTCCCATCTGGTAGGGTCCGATTTTTTATTTTTTATTTTTTTTTACAGGCGATTTATTGTTTGTTGAACTGTACAGGAATTTCATTACAATTTAGCCAAAAATTCCCTCAAAATTGCGTTTTGGAAAGTGCTTCCATATCAAATGTTGTTCAGAATGGAATTCTTAACACATGTGCCAAATTTGGTGCTTTTAGACAAAAGTGCACAATTTTCAAGCTATGCCGCCTTATTATAGTGTTTGAGTGTTTATATGCGTGTACGTGTTTGTGTGTGTGTGTGGGGGGGGGGGGGGTCATCACCTTCCCCGTGTTTCCCCATTTTTTTCCTTCTAATCAAACATGAATGAAATACATGTATGTCCATGTTAGGGCATATATATTCCATGCTAGTACCTGGAGCTTATTTCTGCTACCTGAATTTTGTATAGGAGGGGGTGACCCCCAATACTAAACATCATTTTCTTTTCCGGTCACTTTTTCAAATCATATTTCCCCCTCAGTTTTCTCCTTTAAATTTTGGTAAGCCATTGAGATACCAAACTGAATAGAAATTATTAAAGTAAAAAATGTCGTAATTTACACGCTAAAAAAAAATTCAAAGGTTAATGGAATACATTGCCCCCCTCTACCTCTGCATCATGGGGGGGGGGGGGGGGAGAGCAACACTATAGTCTTTCTCAGTGAATTCGATGATATATTTTTCCTACGGTTTTGTTTCTATTCAGTATGCTGTTTTAAACTTGTTTTTTGTTTGTTTTGTTTCTATGGATAACTACATTCTTTGTCAGTCAAGTATAATCTGATAATTATGTAAAACTTTGTTTTGATATAACGTGCCTTTACTTTGTTATATTCTGTTCCTATATATTCAACATGCCTCTGCTGAGTTTTGTTTTGTTTTGTTTTGTTTTGTTTTGATGATAATCCTATTATGTCAGGATTCTATATCGATACATTTGAATTCATATTTGAATATGAATTTGAATTTGAATTTGAATTTGAATTTGAATTTGAATTTGAATTTGAATGTGAATGTGAAGGTGAATTATTCTGTCACTTGACATGCTAAACAAAATTTACCCCTTCTTTCCCCACTTCGGTAGGAGTAAAACAAGAGTGTGTTCTAAGCCCAACCCTTTTGTCTCTTTATCTGAACAATATTGTAAATTTGTAGATTCATTCGGAGATGATTGCCATCCGGTGACATTAGGTTCAGGATTTTAAAAAAAATCATGCCTTATGTATGCCGATAATCTTGTCACCTTATGTGAAAAAGAGTGGACTTTTTAAAAGCAATGAACGACTGAAATGAATATTGTGAAAAGTGGAATTTAGAAATTAACATGGAAAAGACAAAGATAATGATTTTCAATAAGGCGGGAAGAATGATAATATAAAATTCAGAAATATGGGAGCTTAAATATTTGATAAATGAGACTAAAGAACTTGAAAATGCTAATTCAAAACTTTCCTACAAGAAGCCTTACAAGTAAAGTTTTTAAAAATCCTAATAGAAACGAATAGATCGCCGAAAACAGGGCGATACCCCCTTGCTTCAATAACATTAAAAGATGCGGTCGGTTGTTGGCATCACATAATAAACTCCGCTGACAAAAGCTTAGTAAAGCAAACTTACATTGAAGGATGAACATAAACACTAATTCTTGCAAACACCTGAAGTCTTTTTAAAACTCATCAGGATTTTCACATTATTTGGCGAAATCATAATACTTTTTCTACCCGAAGGTTAATTAAAAGATAGAAATTTAACAATCTGGAAAGACACCCTAATTAATGAAAAGAATACCGAATATTCTACAAAATTGAAAAAACATATAAAATCCTAAAAACCAATTACAAATTGGAAAACTACCTGTTGCTCGATATTGAAAAAACACATATATCAATATACCAGAATCATGATATTAAAGTAATATAGGTTTATCCCGGTCAAATTCGAAAAATTAGCATTCAAATTCATTTTCAAACGCTCATATTCAAGCGATTTGCTAGTCCGGTGTACTCTTTTGGTTCATATTAGTTTTCAGTCGTTCAAATTCATTTTCCAGCATCCAAAATGTGCTTCGAACATCCAAATTAATTTAAAGAGACCAAAGCGTCATTCAAATTCATTATGACGACTCAGGTGCGGATTCTTGCTCAAGTTTTACTTTCCTTTTCATTAATAGACAGTCAAGTTAGCAGTATGTTCATTCATTTTCAAACAGATAAAACACGTACAAAAACTATCCGGGTTTGCCTTCTTTATGAATCTAATTTCTCCAATTAATTCGTCATTTAAGCATTCTCATTTTTTCCCCAAAATAAATTGTTACAAAATGATGTAGTCAATTATTGGACTACCCTTAACTTTTCATTCTGAATCATTTCAAATGTGTACTGCGTATTTAAAATAGGCTTTCACATCATCTTTTCTGTCTTTAAAAAAATATATAGTTAGTCTAATCTTATTTGTGTCAGTTGACCATTTGCTTTGTTATTTTTTCTTTTTTTTTTAAATCTCAGCCTGTCCCCCCCCCCCCCCCCATAGGAGGGGTGCTCACGGGGCTCGAGCAATCCCACTTGATAGTCAGAAATCATTCCGCGGCGCTTGCGTTTGATTATCAACTTTATTCTGTTTCATAATTTTACCTTATTGTAGAATATAAATATATATATCATTTTTCATCATTATCATTTATTCCTGATCGATGACATTGCAAGAACACGACTTTACATGTTTCTAAATCTTATTATGTAAAAACAATTTGAAAATTTGAAGGGAAGGAGTGCATTGTTAGAGCCACTGCTTAACTCGCGAACATGCTTTTCTACTGATGAATTCGAATTCCCAAATATTCGCGATCCGAAGCTCCCGTAATTTTGAATGCTTATTAAGTAAAATTCTAATTTGAATGCTCATTCTATCAAAATCCATGATAACAGCATGCAATCGCTTGCCCTAAAATCAAATTGTATGCTCATTTTAGGCAACTGAATGTTGATTTTGACGAGCCTTCAAATTCATATGAAATTGAGCGACTGTGCATCAATTTGGATACTGTTTTGATGAATTTGACCGGGAAAACCTATAGCAACCTAATGATTGAGGAAGGTCGTTACAAGAAATTAGCACAAGCAGACAGGATATGCTCATTCCGTAAAGTAGGCATAGATGATGAAATGCACTTCTTATTGAAATGTTCCCACTTAAATGATCTCAGATTAAGAATGTTCTCTAAACTTAACATGATTTAAATGATCTTCAAAACCCAAACGAAGAAGAGAAATTCAAACTAATTATGTCAATTAACGAAACAGACATAAACACAATAATATTCTTAGGAATAAGCGAAATGTATGACAAACAGACCTGCTGAAAAGCAATAAATCATAAAATCAATATAATGCCCCCCTCCCCAATTGTGTAATACATGGCTAATCTGCCACAAGGTGTTGGTATATTGTGTTATATTTAAAAGATGTTGGTATTATGTTATGTATATTAAGATGTTGGTATATTATGTAATATATATTTTAAAATATAGTTATATATTATAACTATTCTAATGTATTATGTTAAGAATTGGCTCGCGGCAGTTTTTATCTATTTTGTTTGTTTGTTTGTTGTTGCTGTTGTTTTTGTTTTGTTGTGTTTTTTTTTTTTTGTGTGTGTGTAAATTTATATTATGCTTCGAATTGGAATTATGACATGAATTTTGTTTGGGATTTTTCTTTTATTTTTGTTCTGTTATTTTTGTTATCTGTTATGCTTTGTAAAATGAACTTTGAGAATGATCGTATATGTTTGGATTTTGAATCAATAAATGAATTTTAATTTTAATTTCAATTTTAATTTGAATATAGACAAAGGACTCGATAAATACACTGATACAAATGCTAAGATCTCATATAAAATGCAAAAAGGAAAAGAAAAAAGGTGGAAAAAAAAGTAAAGGAAGAAATGTGATGTTGTAGATGCAGATGATATAAATGTAGGCCTATATACCCTTTTATGAGAGTACCGGTGGCCTGTATATAAACCGCCGCCCCTCAAACTCCCATTAGAACAGAGAATTTGTTTAATATGTTGAATGAAAATATGTTTTGTGACATGAATTGCCTTCATACGAACTTACCTAAAAGTCTTATTATTTTTCATTTATTTTTTTTTTACATGAGAGAAATATCTGTTTTCATGGAAAAGAATGTAATAAGTTGGAGAAAAAGATGACGCATCTAGCTTTCTACAATATCAGTTTTTTAAAAACTTTTGAAATTGCTTACTTGCACTATCATTTTGATATATACGTATATATCTTTCTAGATGTAAATTTTGTTATTTATCAATTCTTATGACTGAGTTCCAGCAGTACTTATTAAACTAATATCAAAGCTAAATCAAACGGGGTATCTAAAATCAGGTCAGGAGTTACAAAATACAATGTCTGAGAAATATTTAGGTCTTGTGATAAACAATACTTTAAAGTGGAATGATCATTGTACTGAATTACATTCAAAGTGGAATAGACTTGTTGGTATTATACGAAGGAACTTTGATGACTGTCCAAAATCTGTTTTAAAAAATATTTTCGAATCTTTAGTACGCTCATGTTTGGATTATTGTTGTATAGCAAGGGATCCCGATACAGAAATTCACAAAAACAATTGGTCGAACGAATTCAAAAACGTTATGTAAGAATCATGTGCAAAGACTGGAGCACTAGTTATGGTACATTATTACAAAAATTAAGTATGAATACATTAGAGAATAGACGAAAGTACCTCCGACTTGTATTTTATCATAAGCTTGTTAATGGTTTGATAGATATAGGACACAAAATTAGGTGCACACCTGCAAACAGAATTGGAAGAAACGATCATAACTTAAAGATGCATGTATGATACACTCTGTTATATGTTTATGAACAGAATATTGATGTAAATCGATGATGTTTAATAAAATTCAATTCAATTCATGTACCCTTCGCAAGAACAGATTATTATATGAACTCATTTTATCCTAAAACTATGAATGATTGGAACAAACTTCCGAAGTATGTAATCAATACATGAAAACTCTTAGCATGTTTTTAAAAGTGTTGAATAACCATCTCAACCTACACAGTTAATTTCACAAATGCTATGCTCAACTACGCAATTTTGTACTCTGCAATACTACAATGATTTTACTTGCAATAATCACTATATTGATACTTTGTGCAATATATTTATGATATTGAATTCAGTTGTTTTTTTATATCCGGGAAACAGACTTGTATGGGTTTGATCAAACCTTTTTTTGTTTCCCCGAGACATGTTTTTATATTTGTCTGAATTAATTCAAATCAAATCAAATCAAAGTGATTTCTGATGGAATACATAATATATTACATATTTTAGATCTCTTTCGTAAGCAGTACATAATGCCTCTTTTTAATAGCAATGATAGATAAATATAGTTTCTCCTCTTTCTGTTCAAACTGATTTCTGATATAACTAACATTATACCTCTCTTTCGTAAGAAAACAAAGTGTCAATTTTCATTTTAGTAATGACAGATAAATATAATTTCTCCTCTCTCTGTTCAAACCGATACCTGACATAATATGTATATTGAGTATATCAAATCTCTTCCTTAAATAATACATATTGCGGGTTTTAAATACCAACGATAGATAAATATAATTTTTCCTCTTTCTGTTCAAACTGATTTCTGGTATAATATATAACATTATTTGGCAGCTAAAATTTGATAAAATTTTGCCAGGATCGATAAATTGTCTTCTTCTGTTTCTGAGCAAATAAGCATTATCTATTCAAACTTTCAAAAGAGGTTGTGTAAAATAGTCCTTTCCTTCAACAGAAACTCAAAATACGAAGATTTGAAATTCGCGATTAGAATTTGGAAACGTAGGGCCCGTGAGTATAGACCCACTTCGCCCAATACAACCAGTACCGCACTGCATTAATTTGGTAGAACCATTCGCAGATTAACGTCTGAAACACTATATTAACATAGACGCGATTAGTAAAATGCTAAATCATGGAAATTGGCGGCAAGGATTCGGTGAAAGTATCCCCCATCCTCAAATGCGGATGAAAACCCAAATCTCTCGAAAACCAGACTCTAAGATCCGAATAAAGAAGCCAAAGGATAAAGTAAACGTAACAATTTTGAGTCCTCGAAAATAAGATTGGGGGAAAAGCCCCTCAAGGCCCGTATTATCATTTGTGACGCGACCAGGCGTATAAGCCCTTGAGAAAGTGGATGTCACAGTGAACCACGATCAAACACATCCGATCATAAGATTAAAAGGCAATGACATTTATGATTATGAACCGCGTATAGCTTTGCACATGCGACGAATACATCTATTATACTTGCACTGCATAGAATAAAAACCTGACCGTATGAATAATGACTATCGGTGAAATACAGTGAAAGCAGGAAATTGATGAAAGTATCTCCCATACTCAGATGCGGGTGCTGACAACCCAATCTCTCGAAAACCAGACTCTGTCATCCCTCGGTGTTCCGAGTGATACCACAATTTTTGCACCCTTGAAGTAGTATGCGACATTATCAATCATCTGAGCCTTTCTTTTGGCGCACTGTATCCTGTATCGCCCTTGATGTTTTAACATCGTTTGTTATTTCATGTATTATGACAACATCAACATCTTCGAAAATCTGGTATTCACCAGATCGTAACCATTCTTCGACTTTATCAATGGTATATTTAACTATAGCTTTTGTAGATGTGTATGACATTAAACTGCATCCCGGAGTTCAACTGGCCCGGTTGATAGTACTCCGACGAAGGGCCCCTGCCAGGGTTACGGCGAAGCTCTGGGCAGCAGCAGAGTGGATTGTTCTTGTGGGTGCTGATGGTTTAGCTGTCTGCTCAGCCACAGAACATGGATGCCTGGCACGCATCGATGATAATCATAAGCAATGACAGGGATCACCCAACTCGAGTTAGTAGAGTACTGCGACCACGGAAGGCAGCTGGCAGACCACCGTGGGATATTTCTTCTGCTTTGTAACATCAAAATGAGTTGTACACAAGGAAGTCAAAACAACAACAGCGTGAATAGGATTTCGGCAACTTCCTTGCAAAATCCTTCGCTCGGTAGGGAGGCGTTGCTTGCACAGGGCACTCCAGACCGTCATCATGCTACTGTGCCCATGCATCGTCAGTCATTGCGAATTGGAACATGAAATGTCCGAACAATGTACCAATGTGGCAAACTTCATAATGTCATCCTTGAAATGCAGCGTCTCAATCTAGATATTCTTGGATGTAGTGAAGTTCGGTGGACCAAATCTGGTAAGATCAAGATCAACGATACAACGTTTGTGTATTCTGGAGATGAGAAGCTTCATGTAGGAGGAACAGGAATCCTTCTGAGTCACCAGGCATCTTCTGCAATGCTGGGATATTGGGCTGTGTCAGATCGGGTTATTATGGTGAAGCTACATGCAAAGCCCTTTAACATAAATATAATTCAGGTGTATGCTCCAACTAGCACTAGTTCAGAAGAAGCCTTGGAAGATTTTTACGCCAACGTAGACAAAGCAATGAAAGAGTGTAAATCTCAAGAGATAAAAATTGTAATGGGAGATTTGAATGCTATTGTAGGTGAAGGGAGATACCAAGACATAGTTGGACCTCATGGACTTGGACTGAGAAACGAGCGTGGTGAAGCATGGATAGAATGGTGTGAACAGAAGGGTCAGGTCATAACTAATACTTGGTTTCAACATTATCCCCGGAGAAGATGGACATGGAAAAGTCCAGACCAAAACACAAGAAACCAGATTGACTTTATTACCATCAACAGGAGGTTCCGGAATTCTGTTACGCAAGCCAAGGGATACCCTGGTGCTGATTGCAACTCTGACCATATTGTGGTTGTGTGCTCTATTCGAACCAAATTGAAGAAGCTAACAAATAAGAAATCATCACGAAGATTTGATTTTTTCCAGCTAAGAAACAGTGGAATAGCTCGTCACTTCAGAGAAGCTGTTGAAACAGAACTGAAAGAAGAACAACAGATGGATGACATTGACAAGTTTTTCAATAGTTTTCAAAGAGCATTATCTAATGCTACAGATAAGTCTGTACCTTATGTAATCCCATGCAAGAAACAAGAATGGATGACAACTGACATTTTGGATTTAATGGAAATTCGGAGAAAGGCAAAAGGTGACAATGATAGATATAGAGAACTTCATAGATATATCAGAAATAGATGTCGAATTGAAAAGGAGAAATACTACGTAAAACAATGTGAGGAATTGGAAAGGCTTGAGAAGAAAAATCCCCAGCTTATGCATAATAAAATACGACAAGTCACTGGCCGTAGAAAGTGTGCATATCGTTCTAGTTGCATTGAAGACAAGGAAGGAAACATTATAATGGAAAACCAGGAGATACTACACCGCTGGGAAGAATACATTAGAGAACTATTTAAGGATAATAGAGGGCAGAAACCAGACAGAGTCAAAATTGGTGGTAACCTAATACTGGAAGAAGAAGTATCGCATGCACTCAGATGTATGTCAACGGGTAAAACAGCTGGACCAGATGGCCTTACAGCAGAGATGTTCACTGCTTTGGGAGAATTCGGTGTTAAACAAATAACGCATCTTGCAAATAGAATCTACGATGAAGGACACTTTCCAATGGAGATGGTCAAATCGGTTTTCATAGTAATACCAAAGAAGCCAGGAGCAACCAAATGTGAACAGTTCCGGACAATAAGTTTGATGAGTCACCTGACAAAGCTGATTCTACGTGTCTTACTTAATCGAATACGCGGCAGAACCAAGGGTGAAATATCAGAAGAACAGTATGGGTTCAGGCCAGACAAGGGTACAAGAAATGCCCTGTTCATAATGAGAATGTTAGCAGAGAGGGCTATCCAGATGCAGAAAGATTTGTATGTCTGTTTCATTGACTATGTCAAAGCATTTGACAAGGTGCAACATCAGGCCCTTATGAAGGTGCTAGACATGCTGGACATCGATGGAAAAGAAATTGAACTAATCAAAAACCTATACTGGAATCAATTGGCAGCTGTAAAAATAGATGGGAAGATGAGTAACTGGCTTAACATAGAACGTGGGGTTAGACAAGGCTGTATCCTCTCGCCAGACTTGTTTTCACTATACACAGAAGTCATTATGCAGTCAGTTCAAGAAATGGGTGGATTCAAGATTGGAGGAGTCAACATCACAAATGTGAGATATGCAGATGATACTGTAGTGATCGGTGATTCCGAGGAAAAACTACAGAACCTCATGAACGTTGTAGTCGCGGAAAGCGAGAAGAAAGGCTTGCTGATAAATCGCAAAAAGTCTTTTTGTCTCGTCTTCTCAAAAACATTACCAGTACCACAGTGCAATGTGCAGGTGAATGGAGAAATACTTGAACAAGTAGCAGAGTTTACTTACCTGGGTAGTACAGTTACATCTGATGGTAGGTGTGAAAAAGAGATCAAGCGACGAATTGGAATTGCAAAATCTACATTCAAGAAGATGGAGAGAGTGCTGACAACCAAGACTATTAACCTTTCCACGAGACTTAGGTTGATGCGCTGTTATGTATGGTCCATGCTCTTGTATGGATCTGAATGCTGGACTATAAACAAAGCTATGCAACAGCGCCTGGAAGCTGTTGAGATGTGGTTTTTGCGTAGGATGATGAGAATATCATGGACTGATCATGTTACCAACATAGATGTCCTGGAAAGAGCCAGATTATCCCGTACTCTACTTAAAACCATTGTAACACGACAATTACGCTTCTTGGGCCATATCCTGCGCAAGAATTCTCTAGAGTCTCTTGCCCTTACTGGTGCTGTTGAAGGAAGAAGGGCACGTGGGAGACAGCGTTGGACTTACCTCACTTGGCTCAGTGATGCCACTGGCATAAGGCCTCTTGACATTATACGCCGATGCCAGCAAAGAGACCACTCTTTTTTGATAAGCAACGTCAGATTCTGACAAGCTACTTTAATGGATGGAGATGTGCTTGCTTTGAGAATTTAGCATGGTATATGAAGTTTATTTGAGAGTTTCCGACAAGTAATACCCTTTTCTGTCGGTTGTTGTTGTTGTTGTTGCTGTTATAACGGTCATTCCCATGGGTGCTTTTGCCTCGTTTTTCATTCATGTGAATTTCGCTATTATGCTCACTGTTATAGAGATCCTTGCTTATTCAACTTGCAAGGACTACTGTATGCTATTCATGGAATTAGTTTTGGTGATATCGAAGTAAAACAAGTACTTTATACAGATGATATGACCCTTTTTGTTAGAGATACCGCATCAATCAATAGAATAGAAAAGTTGTTCGAATGTTTTGCGCAAATCTCTGGTTTGAAAATGAAAAGAGATAAAACTTTCATATTGTTGTTTGGTCCCCTCCGAAAAGAAAATATTATAACCCCTTTTGGTAAATTAGTAGAGGTCATTAGAACATTGGGTTTAACTTTCGCATTACATGTTGAGGTACAGGAAAGGATTAATTATAAAGAAATTCTAAGTAAAATGAAAGGCTATTGATATGGTGGAAACAGAGGGATCTGATTTTAATGGGTATAAAGATACAATTAATTAAAGCGTCTGTACTTTCGAAATTAAATTATGTTTCATCACTAACCCCAGTACCACCTTGGGCTTTTGAGGAAATTGAGAAGGTAATGTTTGATTTTTTATGGAATGGAAAAGATAAAATTAAAAGGAATGTGATGTTTTTGAATTATGATAAGCATGATAAGGGAGGACTTAAAATGATAGATTTTTATTTATGTGTTTCTACACAAAGAATTATGTGGATAAAAAGACTCATACTAGGAGATTCGAAGATGGTATTGAAACGATTTTTTAAATATAAGACTCGTGAGGTGGGATGTCTTCTGAGATTTTTTTTAGTAATGTTTCATTGAGAATAAGTAAATTGTCTTTGCCAAGTTTTTACAGGAATATGCTGGAAATAAGTATTGCTTTAAAAGGAAACATGTAAAAGAAATAAGATTATTTTAACAATAATTTTATTCGTTTGGACGGACATATGTACTTTGATGAAAGTTTATTCCTTAGTAATACACTGATTATTTCCTACGTTAGGGGGAATCCTATCAATGCGGTTTATTCCGTCACAATAGAAATTCGACGTTACGGCGAAAGCAACCGTGCGTTAAGGCGAATGATAACAATAGGCTGAGATAAAAGGATTCCCCTAAACGCCGGAATAAGAGTTATATATATATATATATATATATATATATATATGTAGGCCATTTTTAAAATACAAAATGGCCGCCGTGTGCGATGACGCAGATTAGAAGTCTAATTATGTCACGAATTGTTTTATCGACCAAGTAAACTGGGGATTAGTATATTTTTGCTAAGTTCCTAGGTTGACCAGAAGCAGAGATAGGGTAATATATATATATGACACGTATGTCCTTTTGAAAATCCAAAATGGCCTCCATATGCGAGGAAGCGTTAGAAGATGTCTAGCTATGTCACCATTTGTTTTCTGCACCCAGAAATAGTAGGGTTGGCACATTTCATTACGTTTATACCATTAAAAGAAGCCGAGGTAAGGCCAAATTATGTATTTTATGGCGGCCATTTTGAAAATCCAAAATGGCCACCATGCCGGTGTTTGTGCAAATGCCAACATCAATTTTTGGATTATCCATGCTCTAACAATTCCGAAAATGTATAGTTTTGCTAATCTCCAAAAATTTTGAATAAAAATACAAAGTGAACCCTTGGCATTATTTCTTTGTTTTAGCACATATCAAAGTGTTAACTTTAGAGTACTATAACTTTTTTGTTAGATAAGCAATTAACTTGTAATTTTCATATGATATTGACCCTATATATGGATGCTTTTCTCTAAAGTTGAAAGTCATTAGTGAAATGAACTTTTGAAATATGGAGAAATATGTATTTTGATGCAATTTATATTTTTGAAAAAAAAATGATAAAAATCACATTTTCGGCCCAAAATTGCTATACAAATCATCACCAAACTCAGCGAATGTGGTATCATGTTGTAGAGAATTTAATGCCCTTTAATATGCTACCACAAAAATGATAGAATGAGGTTCTGTTACAAAAATGTCTTCACAAGTATTCAATACTAGTTACATATGGCGGCCATTTTGAAAATCCAAAATGGCTGCTCGGTCAGGGCTTCGTGCAAATGTCAACATCAATTTTTGGATTCCCCATGTTCTACCGATTCCAAAAATGTATAGTTTTGCTAATCTCCAAAAATTTTGAACAAAAATACATAGTGAACCCGACTATGGGATGGAATTTACATTGGTATAAAAGTTTTAAATGTATGGAAGGAGAAGTTAGTTAATCATATTTTACTTTTAATCAAGTATATATATATATATATATATATATATATATATATTTTTTTTTTTTTTTTTTTTTTATAGCAGAACTAAAAAGAAACCCCCAACTCCTCAAGAAATTAAATAAAGAATGCTGGAAAATTATTTTTTTTCAGGGGAGATTGGAGAACAGACAACAATTTTCTCTCAAGTACTATTCTTTAATCATCATGCATATGAATTCTTTTCTAAACAGTTTATGAAAATGTACTTTCTTTTATTATTGCAATTTATGTTTAAGCCAAATATCAATGTACAACTGTATAATGCATCCAGTTTTGTTATGAATAATATGTACAATTTTGTTATGAATGATTTGTACAATAATTATATATTTGAGTTTAAAGAAAATAATAAAAAATATCTTTAAAAAAGAAGTTATCGGACAAATTTGACCAGCCCTTAAACGTGAGAATTTAGTGAAGCTATCCCACAAACGACACGATGAGACGCTCGTTACTTGTCGAGTAGTCATTTATTCTTTATTCGGTAACCCGGCATGATACCCTTTTATCTTTAAAAAAAAAATCATAATAGTGAAAATAAAAGAAAAATAACTCCTAAAAAGAGAGAGAGATGACAATAGTATCAATTCTTAATCATAATCTCTTTGTGAAAAAAAAAGATATATAAAATTTGTTCATGATAATAGTCAAAATCTGACTGATTGCCATTTAACACGAACCAGCAACAACAACAACAACAGCTGTTTGAAAGCTACATAAAATCTCAATTCAATTTGACTGCTGAATGTAAGACTCTGTTTTTTTCACTATCCTGGGTGGTACCATCAAGATTAAGGTGAGAACATCGACCAAGGCAAGGAGCTTAAAGGATGCATCGTACGAAGAGAATTCATCAGCAACTAACCCTGTAATGTAGATAGATAGATGAGAGGGGGTTCAAATATATCTGTAAGTGCTTAAAAAAACATGGCAGATGTATGAAAGCCAGAATATTGTTATTACTGTTAATATTATCATTATAATTATCATTAGATCTACTATATTTAATTATAATTATTATTATTATAATAATGATTATTATTATCATTATCATTATTATCATTATTATAATTTTTATTACTGTATTATTATTTTCATTATCATTATTCTCATTGTTATTATTATTATTAGTAGTAGTAGTAGTAGTAGTAGTAGCAGTAGTATCATCATCATTATTATCATTATAACTATAGTATTATTATTATTTTCATTATTATCATTATCATTATCCTCATTTTTATTATTATAGGTACCATGGTTATTCAATCATCCATTGAACTTCCTTTAGGAGGCTTCAGGGCCCTGATTCATAAATCTTGTTATGAATAACCACAGCCACAATCTACAACTTACGGACTGCTCACAAACAATAAAATGCAATGATTTCAGTAGCTTAAATCAGTTTAGTTACTAGTTATTGATGAGTCATGTGAAATGTTGTACACATTTTTGCAATTCTTTTTCAATCAAATACTTTTAAATTACTTGAACTCCTTTGACACCCTCTTCCCTAGTAAACCTTCTTACAATTAGATTGTCGTCTTACTTTTCCCTTTGTATACAAATTTGTTTATCCCCTATAATCAAAATTCTTGTTGTAAACAATTTGTTTATCCCATTTTTTTTTGTTTACATTCCATTATACTTCCTAATCACTGTCCTTTGCGGTATTTAATTCTCAAAAATTCCTTTTCTGTTTGCAATTTTATTTGTGTGTAGTCCCATATACACATTTCTGTGTGCAGTGCATGTGACTCTGCAGGATTGAATCAATTTCTTTTCATTTTGGTAATTCCAAGACCTTTCAGCATACACCAATTCTTATGTGCTATATAATCACCTTGAGACAGTTCCTTTCACAATTCTGCCTCATCGCCAGAATTCAACTTTATCTTTAACATGGTTAAGTGGCAAGCCGTTAAGTGTATCTGTCTCTCAACAGATTATATGCATACACTCGTATCTGTGCCATTGCTATCATTGGCTTTAATAGCTTTATCTTTGTTGTGAACATTATGCCTAATATTTGTGTACTGATGAGTATTCACTATGTTTAATGCTTTGTACTATATGTATCTTATTGTTGCATTCTACTTTTGTTGTATCAGCAGTTCCTGTAAAAGCGATTTTTAAGAAACAACAAAAATATCAACTATTAAATTTTCTTGTCATATTTCGAATATGAGGGCATTAATTCGAACGGCAATCTTTTTCAGGGGACATTTCTTATATGATATTCTTCCAAAGTGACATAAAAGGAATGCGAAAGCTCACAAATTATTTATTGAATCGGCGATGTGTGAAAGCCTCTTAAGAACCAGAATGCATACCTGATATATATCCACCGAGATATATTGCGGTTCCACCTAATCCTTCCAGGACAGCCAGGGCCATTGATACATGATCAACCGATGCCCTTTCCCGTATCACCAGGATCCCAAGGACACTCCTTCCCGAAATACAAAGCGATGAACAAGACGTTGTCATTAACATAACAATCAAGTTCGGAATGTACGCATCAATTGCCAAAGCAAATATATTCATGACGGTCAAGGCTAGATACAAGTTGATGGGACGAATCAATCGATGAGTAAGAAAAGCTACAGAGAGTCTTGCAGATATGTTGCCAACGGCAGCACAAAATGTCAAGAGAATTATGTTGTGGAGGGTTATACCTCTCTGCACGGCATGTGGAACAAGAAACGAAACCCATCCACTAGTCACAAACTGTATCGACGCAAAGGATAATAAAATGAAAAGTGATAACGGGTCCGTATAAATCATCGTACTGCGAAACCACTTCCAAATATTCTGTGTTGCATCTACTAGACTATGAAGACAATCGCGGAGAGGAGCGTATCCGTCCATACATGTATTGGGTGTCATGTTGGTAGGAATACATTTTCCGTCCTCTTCACCCGGAGAAGCCAAGAGCGGAGCGCGATCACTGTCTTTGTTAGTATCATCTGCCTCCTGGCAGTTACTGTTTTCAGCTGAAAACCCAGCATCATCACTTGAACTGATGTTTTCCAATTCTGCACCGTGTCTAGACGTTTCGTCTCTCAAGGGTATCTGGACAGCCATCAAGCAGGGGATTGTGTGCAACATGATACCTGCAAATATTAGAAGAACTCCCCTCCATCCGTAAGCACTCAACAGTGCGTCTGCCAGGAGAGGATAAAGCACCATTCCTAGTGAGTATCCGCATGTTGAAATGCTGTAAAGTACGTTAAAGTTCTCACCGGCAAGTCCATTTAATGCCAAAATGCCAGGCATTCGAACCATCGAAGGACCTAATCCTGCAATAAATACAACAACAACATCAATAATAATAATAATAATAGTTACGTTCACACGATGGGAGCTAAACTTTAAGTTTCGCTTGTAGTTTCAAAACTTTAAGTTTACTTGTGTGGTTATCTTGTAGTTTCAGACCGTATGAACGGACACGTAGTTTCGAAACTTTAAGTTTACTTGTAGTTCTGGAACCACAAGCGAGCTCGTGGTTAAGGCCGAAACCACGAGCAGTGGGTAGTCCTCCGTCGCAGTTTCGCACCATGTGAACAGAATAAACTGTAAGTTTCGCAAGCCTGTAGTTTACGGTGACTTCTCTGTTCATGTTTAATTTCCGGGTCATACCCTTCGCACAAATTATGAACATAGGAACTGTATGTGTACTGTACACACAATCGGTATCTACTTCCGTTGTTAACAACGAGGATCGCTCGGCTTGTAGTTTCAGAACAACGAGAATCGCTGTTTCAGGCCAATGTGAACCGTCTTTGTGGTTAGTGTGTCGTTGTTTCGTTAACTTAAAGTTTCGCTAACTTCAAGTTTCGAAATCACAAGTCCCGTATGAACGTAGCTAAAATGGAATTTTTTTAAACACCAGCATCACATCTTGCAATAACCTTACCTCATTTACATGATTTAAATGTAAATTGAAATCCAGCTTGCTACCTGGATACAATAATTAAATTAATTGCCCTAGTTGTTTGCGATGTTACCTCTCTACCCCCCCCCCCCCCCCACTCCTCTCCGTGTAATTGTATGTGTGAATTTATGTGTGGGGATTGCACTATTTCTTTTAAAAAGTTTATATATTGTGATTACCGAAGGCATCTCGTTAATGGACAATAAATGATACATAAATATATCAAGTTATAACATACGTAATAGTTTATCCTTTAAAAATAGTGGTCTGGTATGAGAAAGGAATCCAGCATGATTAATATTCCTAATTGCCCACATGAATAAAAAAATTCCTAATTGCCTGTTTTTATGAAGTTGAAATCTTGTCAAGTTGTGTATTTAACTGGATATATTGGTCTCGTGGACTGTAGCCCAAGTGCCCAACGTGTCTTACATACCTGCAACTGCAAAGCTTACGAACACAGTGTATTTGGTAGTGGCAAAAGACACGAGGATGATGCAGCATGGGCCCATCAAAGCACCAACTAATAGAAACAACCGAGGATGAGAGCATCTGTTATAGGCTGCTACCAAGATTGGACCTGATTTTTAAAAATGGGAAGAAATGTAAGCTAGTTTTGGTAAGTCCCGAAAATCTTTTGGTAAAATTTCTTTGAGTTTGGTTGATAAATAGCGATATTTATTATTCTAAAATGCTGTTGTTGTTTTTTTTCTTAATGTGATATGGCCGGTATTTAAATTCCCTCATGCGATAGGAACATGAAAAAAGAACGGATAATTGTGCGTGCAGGGTGCAAGGATTTGTAGAAACCTTGTCAGGATCGCTGTGTAGTAAGCTTACGCGGAGACTAGACAGAGATGATGTGCATGTTGACTCGATTTGGCGTTCCATTCGGGAATTGACACAAAAGATGATCATCTTAAATCGAGGACAGAACATTGCAATATCTCGCACATGTATCTTTTTACACATAAGGGATACATGAGGACACAAACACAAACATAGCATACATGTATACATATATTACATTGGCGCAAATCCGTGCATTCCTTCTTTTCATCAGGGGGGGGGTGGCTTTGTTCTCCATGAATGGTCATCCCCCCCCCCCCCCCAGTTGAAAAGAAATTCTTGCAGATTTACGTCCGTGATATATT
Source organism: Heliocidaris tuberculata (assembly GCA_025618425.1). Taxonomy (NCBI): domain Eukaryota; kingdom Metazoa; phylum Echinodermata; class Echinoidea; order Camarodonta; family Echinometridae; genus Heliocidaris; species Heliocidaris tuberculata. The sequence continues at coordinate 28,897,107 of CM046841.1, forward strand.
AGCACGACGTTACTATGCTGTTTTTAAAATAGATTTCATCATTTCATGATGAAGCCCTACGGGCGAAAATCCGAATTGTTCTACTGTCTCGCGGAATTCGTTATTCTTTTCGACTTTTTGATATATTTTCAAATATTCCGAAGCAGAACTCTGACTTTACTACCATATATATATATATATATATATATATATATATATATATATATAGCGAGAGAGGTGTGGATGTGTGTACCAATCGGTTGAACCATGTTAAATTTAGATATGTGAAGAGAGAATAATGGTACAGAATGAAGCAGGTCACTCGGTGTATTTGCAAGCTTTCGGCTCCTGGCCTTCTTCAAGTTTATTTGCTAAATCAAACAGAATGAAACAAATAATAATAATAAGCAACTTAACAAAACTAAAGACAACAGAACAGAACTATCATAAATCTGGCAACATAAATCAACAGGAATAATTATTAGTGAAATTGAAAAGATGTTACTCGCCAAAACAAAACTAAAGACAACAGAACAGAATTGTTATAAAGCTGGCAACATAAATCAACAGGAGTAAGTGAAATTGAAAAGATGTTATACTCGGCAGGAGTAAGTGAAATAACGAAAATGGAACTCAATAAAAACAAAAGTAAGCAAAGTAAACAATTACCTGACTTTTAAGGTCGAAGCAAATGTTTATGTACTCTCGTGTGTAATGGGTAGGTGTTCTGTGCAATAATCGTTACATGTAATACGGACGTCATGTAGAGGGCGTTTACTACACAAGTAAATAAATGGGTGCGTCCGACCGGAACAATGTAAAAAAGGGGGGAAGGGGGGCATAGTGAAGTTCCAGCGTTGAGGGGATGATTAGGCAAGACAATTTGGCTTTAAGACGATTAATTTGGTTTTTACTCTCTATATGCGTGGAATCGCCACGTCAACTGCGTGCGTGTCGTAAGGAGATATGGATAAAAGTATATGACAAAGAGGTGTAACAAATAGGTTTATAATAAATGCATGCGAACATGTACCTGCATAGTGCCCGTATACTGGTGTAAAGATATATGTATATTCTCACATGCATTTGCACCTTCACCTGCGATATACGTACGGAATATGTACACGTGCATATACTTGTACATTTGTATAATCAGATCATATGGTAACATATCATAAATAAGTATATATTGACGCACACAAATATGTTCACATGATTATACATGAGTATACTGTGTATGATTCTACCTACATACTTGTCTACGCAAATTGTGTACCTGATCATACATGAAGGCAATTTCATTGTAATATGTGCCTACCTCTGAAGAAGGTGTATGATAATTGTGAGTGAGGAAGGGAGGAGCAGGCGAGACAGAGTGAGGGAGAGAGAGAGAGAGAGATGAGGAGTAATTATCAAGTTAAGGGAAAGAGGTAGGGAGAGGCGGGGGGGGGGGCGAGATTATAATCGCCAAAAAAAGACAGAAACATGAAAAACAAAGTAGGTTGTCGTGATCTAGTGGAGAGATATGTATTCGGTTTATTCATCTACATTGATTCCGTTGGGGGTGAGGGTTTTCAGTTTGATAATCCAGAAGGATTCCCTTTTGAGTATGACTGATGCATCTTTATTTCGGATTAGTTCTATACCTGTGACTTGCATGTCTTCAATAGTGTGGTTGTCTTTGTTGAAGTGAGCGGCAATGGGAATATCTTTGCGTCTACTTGTGTTGTATTTTTTGATGTCCGACCTGGTGTTGTTCATTCGTGTGTAGAGTGTGGTGGTGGTTTTACCCACGTATTGTTTTTTACATCTTTTACATGTGATGAGGTATACTACGTAATTGGATTTGCAGTGAATATGTTGGTTGATGAGAAATTTTTGTCCGGTGATTGTACTTACAAAGTGATCTGTTTCGTTGATGAATGGACAAATGCAACATTTACGCGCGTCGCATTTAGTGGAGCCTAAGTGTTGGAGGCGGTCAGGGGTTGGTGTGTGAGGGATCCGAGATGTTACGAGTAAGTCTCTCAAGGATCTGCAGCGACGGAAGGATAGGAGTGGTGGATCTGGGAAAAGTTTCTTCATTTCTTTGTTTTGGTGAAGGACTGGGAGATGCTTTTGAACGATTTTTGATAGTTTTCTTAGATTGGGATGGTACGTTAGGACAAATGGGGTTCGTGATGTCTTACTTTTCTTTTGGTATGTTAACAGTTTTGAGCGGGGTACGAGTTTGCCTTTATCTACAGCTTTCTCGACAAGGTTCTTATCATATTGGCGGTTCGTTAAGTGTGTCTTTAGTTGTGAGAGGGCTGAGTTTGAGTTTTCTTCTTCGGAACAAATACGGCGGATTCGAAGTGTTTGGCTGTATGGGATTCCGGAAAAGGTGTGGGGTGGGTGACATGATTGTGGGATAAGGTATGCATGGCTATCCGTGGGTTTAGTGTAGAGGGAGGTGTGGAGTTCATGATCTTTAACGTAAAGTAGAGTGTCTAAAAACGGGACCTGATGTTGGGATGACTCGAAAGTAAATTTTATCGTAGGGTGAAAGGAATTTGCATAGTTAATGAAATCTTGTAGGGATTCATGGTTTCCAGTCCATAGAAAGTTCACATCATCTATATATCTGCGCCAAGACTGGCGTAGTGGTTTTAGGGGGGATGCTTCTAGTAGTCTGTTTTCTACGTCGGTCATGAAAATGTTCGCATAAGAGGGGGCCACAGGGGTACCCATAGCTGTTCCTTCTACTTGGAGGTAAAATTTGTCATTAAACTGAAAACTGTTGAGTTTTAGGACAAGTTCCAGTAGACGAACTAACTGATGTGTGGGAGGGTTTTGTGTGGTGCGGGCATCGAGAGCCTTGGAGCAAGCGATTAGGCCTTCGTTGTGAGGTATGTTGGTGTATAAGACTAGGCGTCCACTAGGGCGCGGACAAGACGCGGAATGCAAGATTAGTCATTCCGCATTCATTCAGCAAGCTCTCCGCATATTCTTGAAAGGCTCCGTTCACTGTCTTCACCATTCCTGAACACTTCCCAGCGTTTCCGCACCTTCAGGAGAGAGCAAAGTTTCCGCGTCCAAATTTTGGTCTCGACCAAAATTTGGACGCGGAAATGAACTTCCTGACACCTTCGGCAACTTGTCCGCATTGTCGTCCGGACATCGTCAGGACATCCTGCCTTTCTTTAACACTTCCGCATTCTCCGGAAACGCTCCTGAAAGCTTCCGCGGTGCCGGAAGCTTCGCGAAGGCAAGCGGAAGCCACGCAGAATGTTTCAGGATTGTCCTTGTCCGTAATTTTACCACTTCTGGTGTGATTCTAGATGTGTCCGCACTGTCCTGCCACGATCAGCATTTTCCGCGGCATTTCGGGACATTCCTGAATGATTCCTAGGACGCTCCTAGGACTGACTGCAGTCAATGTGTTGACATTCTTAATAATGTCTCAGGAAACAATAATTTGCATAATTTTTCCGCGTCTGACGCGGAACGAATGCCGAAATGACAAAATTTGCTTCCGCAACCCTTCCTAATGTTGTCGGCGCTCTAGTGGACGCCAGCCCTAACGATGAAACATCTGCGGGAACTAGAATGGTGTTGTCTGGTAGGGGACCCTCGTCATTGATTCTTGTTACGTGACGGAGGAAATCGGTGGTATCTTGGATGTATGATCTACTCTGTGCCACAAGAGGGCGCAGCATAGTATCAAGAAGTTTGGAAACTTGAACAGTAGGGCAGCTGCAGCCAGATACTATAGGGCGACCTGGATTTCCTACTTTGTGGATTTTGGGTAGAAAATACATTTGAGGACAAGAGGGTTTGGGGAGGATTAGTTTCTTTTTTATATCTGCTTGAAGGTCTGTTTCAAGAATAGCTGATTTTATCACTTTAACTTGGTCACTGGTGGGGTCACTTGGTTTCACTTCGTAAGTGTGTGTATTTAGTTGTCTTAATCCTTCTGCTAAATAGTCGTCTCTATTTTGAATCACTACCGCTGAACCTTTGTCTGCCGGTTTTATTATCACATCATGATTGCTGCGCAGGTTTTTAAGGAACAGCTATGGGTACCCCTGTGGCCCCCTCTTAAGCGAACATTTTCATGACCGACCTAGAAAACAGACTACTAGAAGCATCCCCCCTAAAACCACTACGCCAGTCTTGGCGCAGATATATAGATGATGTGAACTTTCTATGGACTGGAAACCATGAATCCCTACAAGATTTCATTAACTATGCAAATTCCTTTCACCCTACGATAAAATTTACTTTCGAGTCATCCCAACATCAGGTCCCGTTTTTAGACACTCTACTTTACGTTAAAGATCATGAACTCCACACCTCCCTCTACACTAAACCCACGGATAGCCATGCATACCTTATCCCACAATCATGTCACCCACCCCACACCTTTTCCGGAATCCCATACAGCCAAACACTTCGAATCCGCCGTATTTGTTCCGAAGAAGAAAACTCAAACTCAGCCCTCTCACAACTAAAGACACACTTAACGAACCGCCAATATGATAAGAACCTTGTCGAGAAAGCTGTAGATAAAGGCAAACTCGTACCCCGCTCAGAACTGTTAACATACCAAAAGAAAAGTAAGACATCACGAACCCCATTTGTCCTAACGTACCATCCCAATCTAAGAAAACTATCAAAAATCGTTCAAAAGCATCTCCCAGTCCTTCACCAAAACAAAGAAATGAAGAAACTTTTCCCAGATCCACCACTCCTATCCTTCCGTCGCTGCAGACCCTTGAGAGACTTACTCGTAACATCTCGGATCCCTCACACACCAACCCCTGACCGCCTCCAACACTTAGGCTCCACTAAATGCGACGCGCGTAAATGTTGCATTTGTCCATTCATCAACGAAACAGATCACTTTGTAAGTACAATCACCGGACAAAAATTTCTCATCAACCAACATATTCACTGCAAATCCAATTACGTAGTATACCTCATCACATGTAAAAGATGTAAAAAACAATACGTGGGTAAAACCACCACCACACTCTACACACGAATGAACAACACCAGGTCGGACATCAAAAAATACAACACAAGTAGACGCAAAGATATTCCCATTGCCGCTCACTTCAACAAAGACAACCACACTATTGAAGACATGCAAGTCACAGGTATAGAACTAATCCGAAGTAAAGATGCATCAGTCATACTCAAAAGGGAATCCTTCTGGATTATCAAACTGAAAACCCTCACCCCCAACGGAATCAATGTAGATGAATAAACCGAATACATATCTCTCCACTAGATCACGACAACTTTGTTTTTCATGTTTCTGTCTTTTTTTGGCGATTATAATCTCGCCCCCCCCCCCCGCCTCTCCCTACCTCTTTCCCTTAACTTGATAATTACTCCTCATCTCTCTCTCTCTCTCCCTCACTCTGTCTCGCCTGCTCCTCCCTTCCTCACTCACAATTATCATACACCTTCTTCAGAGGTAGGCACATATTACAATGAAATTGCCTTCATGTATGATCAGGTACACAATTTGCGTAGACAAGTATGTAGGTAGAATCATACACAGTATACTCATGTATAATCATGTGAACATATTTGTGTGCGTCAATATATACTTATTTATGATATGTTACCATATGATCTGATTATACAAATGTACAAGTATATGCACGTGTACATATTCCGTACGTATATCGCAGGTGAAGGTGCAAATGCATGTGAGAATATACATATATCTTTACACCAGTATACGGGCACTATGCAGGTACATGTTCGCATGCATTTATTATAAACCTATTTGTTACACCTCTTTGTCATATACTTTTATCCATATCTCCTTACGACACGCACGCAGTTGACGTGGCGATTCCACGCATATAGAGAGTAAAAACCAAATTAATCGTCTTAAAGCCAAATTGTCTTGCCTAATCATCCCCTCAACGCTGGAACTTCACTATGCCCCCCTTCCCCCCTTTTTTACATTGTTCCGGTCGGACGCTGTTCTGTTGTCTTTAGTTTTGTTAAGTTGCTTATTATTATTATTTGTTTCATTCTGTTTGATTTAGCAAATAAACTTGAAGAAGGCCAGGAGCCGAAAGCTTGCAAATACACCGAGTGACCTGCTTCATTCTGTACCATTATTCTCTCTTCACATATATATATATATATATATATATATATATATATATATATATATATATACCATTATATAGTGTGTGTGTGTATTATATATATATATATATATATATATATATATATATATACTAGGTGTAAAAGAAACCTTTGACCTTTTGATTGTATAACTCAAAAGTTTTAACTCGTGTCAGACTGAAGTTTTACATTGTAACATTGAAGGATGTCAAATTTATTTCGAGTAAGTTTTATTAAATTTCCTTGAATAATATTCTTAAAATAATGCTCTGAAAACTTCATTAGATTTTTGCTTTTGGAAAATCAAGGCCATAAAATCTTTGTGTGTTTCAGTAACTAATTCAGAACACATCAATACCATTGTGCAGTGCACCTGTCATTTCTGCCAACCTTTTGCTGGTCATTAATGATTCATGACTGTGGGTGTTTGGAATTTCAGCTGCAAAGTACAATGGCAATTATTATACATGCATTCTGAATTAATTACTGATACGCAGAAATTTTTTGGGCTTGATTTTTCAAAAAGTGAAGATTGGAGCGGACTCGGGAGGTCGTTTTCAGTAAGTGATTGTATAGTTCAGAGTGTATAACCTTTTCTAGGATTTTCAAAATGTGAGGAAGAACCGATATAGGCCTCATAGGGTAATTCCGTGTCAGATCACGCAATGGGTTAAACCATACCCCCTTCACCTTGGACCAAATTTGGCATATGGGGTAATCGACTCTTTCCAAGGTAAAAATTTAGTTTTTTAGCCCCATAGGCAAAATGGTTTTTGCGATATGGCACGCATGCCGCAAGCAAATTTTGAAATGACCATATCTCTATAAATACTGGGTCAGTTTTGTTGATATTGCCATATTTAAACAGGTAATTACACAAGCTATCTAAATCTGCCATCACTTTCCATGTCCGAACAACATAATATATAAGCCCTATATTTTCTAGCATAGCTCTTGTAAACACTCAATGAAATACCTGCCTTACATCACTCATAGGTCCATGCCTATGTGGGACTATGTCAAACATTCACTGTTGCAGTAGCAAAAAATGGACAACAAAATTGCTCTAGCAAGATTTAATTTTCTTAAATTTGCTAAATTACCTGATTTTCCGTACTTCCAGTTACGGCCGTGAGGTTTTTCAGGACGAATCCTTAATGGAGGAGAAGTTTTACAGAGATATAGACGAAATGCGCTTATTGACTTGCTGCTAGGCCTGTGTTATTTAGAGTTGACAATCATTTTTAAAAATGTGATCTTGACGTTTGATTCGTGTAAAAAAGCCTGGAATTTGGGTTGGGAATGTCGTAAAACTAATAAGAACAAAGTTAGGATATGGTGCTTGAAACAGTTTTGTGCAAATTTTAGTCCAATGTTTCTAGTCAGCAAGTAAAAATCATCAAAATACGATCATTTAACGGGACTGCAGAATTGTCCTATTATCGGAGGGAAAGTTTCCACTTTTGTTCCTACCTAAACAAGAGCCCTTCACAATAGTCAGTAGGTTCAAACATTATCATGAAGTTTTTTTCAACCTGAATGAAGGCCTGTGCAATAATTCTGTGCAATATTACTACTGACAGGACCTTAATTCGGGGATGGACTTGATGAGAAGTCCTCCTGAAATTTGGGGGGAAAATGGGGAAAATGTTTAAATAACTTAAGGATATCTGGATTAGTGTCATATCTGGATAATTGTCATTGACAGTTGGTAACCATCAAGAAGACAACAAAGGCAATTAGATGTGAGGATCACCGTACCATCAGACTGGTCTCACATGCATCAAAGGTAATGCTTAAAGTACTACACCGAAGGATCGAATCAAAGTCTAAAGACTATATTGGAATCGACCAATTTGGTTTTCGGAAAGGAACTGGTACTCGAGAAGCAATTGCTGTAATGCGGATACTAAGTGAACGCTGTATACAACACAATATTTGTTTTGTGGACTATGAGAAGGTGTTCCATCGAACTGGATATAGGCCTAGGTGTTGATTGGAAGGACCGGAGACTTCTCGCATCCCTGTACATGTCCAGACTGCAAGTGTTCGTGTTGGAGATGGGGTTTCTGAACCAGCTGTTATTGGACGTGGTACACGTCAGGGATGTCTTCTGTCTCCTCTACTCTTCAACCTTTATGCTGAGGCAATGGCGAAAGAAGGTCTGGCAACAGTAGAAGAAGAAGTGCTCGTTGGAGGAATGATGATCAAATCTGTCCGTTATGCCGATGACCAGGCCATACTCGCTGCTACCGCAGATGGCCTCCAAAGACAAATGGATCAAGTGGACCTGGTTGTCAGAAACTATGGCATGCGGATAAACGAGAAGAAAACGAAAGTTATGATGATAAGTAAAAACGAGATAAAAGAAATGTCCATCAAGGTGAACGGCAACAAACTAGAACAAGTCAACCACTTCAGGTATCTAGGCAGTGTGCTTACTGAGGACAGGAGGTCTGATAAAGAGGTCAGCATACACACAGCGCAGGCGAAAGCTGCCTTCATTCAACGACGAGACATTTTGATGAGCAGAAATATTGATCTTCATCTAAGAAAACGTCTTGTTAAGTCCCTGGTCTGGAGTGTACTTTTGTATTGGGCAGAGACATGGACGCTCGCCAGGAAAGACACTCAAAGACTAGAGGCCACTGAAATGTGGTGTTGGCGTAAACTGATAGGTGTGTCCTGGAGGGGATAGGTTCACAAATGAAGAGGTGCTGCACCGCATTCATGAGAAGCATGTGCTGCCGAATACTATTAGAGAAAGACAGAGGAAATGGATAGGACATATATTTCGACATGATGGCCTAATGATCAGAGTCATGGAAGGTCGTCTCCATGGAAAAAAGTCCAAAGGAAGACCTCGCAAAGACTTCTTTGATGATACCATTGCAGACTCTGGAGTAGTCATGGTAGTAGGGTACGGATATGTGAAACAGATGGCTCAAAATCCTAGCAGTTGGAAAGACTTTTGCTCTAGAAGTTAATTGGGTCATTAAACCTGTCACTTGACAGACCACCATTGATGGTGAAGGCTTCATCACACTACTGAGGATCTGAAGTGCTCTAGAATGAAAAGTTTTACGATTCAAAATGGTAAATCAACTCGCTTGATCGTCCCCCCAAAATTGAAAGTCACAATAGACAGAATAGATGACGATTTCAGCTACCTGTTCTAATATAGGTTTTCCGGGTCAAATTCGCAAAATTAGCATTCGTATTCAAGCGATTTGCTCGTGCCGTTTACTCCTTTGGTTCATATTTGTTTCAGTCCTTCAAATTCATTTTCCAGCGTCCAAAAATGTGCTTGGAACATCCAAATTAATTTATCGTCGTTCAATTTAAAGAGGCCAAAGCGTTAATCAAATTCATTTACGACGACTTTGTGCGGATTCTTGCTCGAGTTTTCCTTTTTTTTTCAATAATAGTCAGTCAAGTTAGCAGTATGTTCATTCATTTTCAAACAGGTACAAGAAGTACAGAAAATAGCCGAGCTTTGCCCTTTTTTATGAATCTAACTTCTCCAATTTTTTCATTTAAGCATTAATGTTTTCAAATGTAATTTTTTGTTGCAAAATGATGAAGTAATCTAATGATATGGGTGTAAAACGAATTATTGGACTACCCTTAATTTTTCATATACTGTATTGGGCCATTCTTAGTCACGTGTGTGACCCCAAAACAGGGAATTGGGTTATTGCGAGCCCTATAATTTTAATAGCCTTCCAAGCATGCCAAGTAAGCTGGTTTTGCATGTACATACAGCAAATACAGATATAGGTACATGGATTTAATAACAAGAAAAGGTCAATGATAATACCTGTTCTACGTCAGAGGTAAAAAAATTCAGGTCTCGTGTGTGACCTCGCACAGAAGCAGCTTTTTCAAACTCACATTTCATCTTTAAATCCCTCTGAATTTTCAAAAGCTTCAATGTGCGTATTTATGGTAGGTATATTTCATGGTACTTTCTCTTAGAAAAATTGCATTAATTCTGTTGAAAGTTGGATAAGATTTTTGTTATGTAATTTTTTGTATCATGACGTATGGTCACGTGTGTGACATTGGGGGTCACGTGAGTGACATGCCATAGGTAATGTGTACAGATTTGGTGAACTATTGAAAAATCATAATATTTAGTATTTTTAATTCATTTTGCAATAGCTCTGTACAAATTATCATCAGTACGGTAGAAAGTGATTCTAAGGTCTTTTCTTTATGAAAAATACCCAGGGAACACACAATTTTTAAAATAATTTTCATACATTTATTGATATCATTTATTGATATATTTATTGATATATTTATTGATATACTGTGGAGTTGTTTTGGTCTAGTGTATAAGTTACCATAGGGCAGATCATAAAGTATGGGGTTAAATTGATTTCCATGGTACTAACGTCCTTTAGAAAGACATTTTTCTGCATTTTCCATGCTCGATTCACGTGTAGTAAGCGGGTACCTATAGGATTTATTTCTTGAATGCACTGAGCGGTACAGTTGTCTTGCTAAAACCAGGGTAATAATACTTGCTGGGTCCTCAGGGAGAAAAGTAATTAGTACTGATGAGGCTACCCTGGGTAAACAAGTCATAGTATTATTATTATTAATTCTCCTTATTATTGTTATTGTAATTATTATTATTATATGTTATCATCATTGATATTTACTATTATCATTATCATTAATGTTTAGACCAAAGAATCAAAGCAGGAAAAAAAAATCAATTTTTTCATGCTGATATACATGTATATTCATCTGCAGCTTGTTTTATAAACTATTTTCAGAAGCACATTTCCATCGGCCAATTTTATTACATATATTATACGATAGCTAATAACAATTTGATCATAATTGTATAGGGTTATGCAATCAATTCAGAGGATTAAGCAAGAGGAATACAAGAAGTGAAAACAGAATTATTAGGTCAAGAAACTTAACAATAAAAGATGAAAAAGACTCTACACATGACTTGCCCAGTACATTATGCACTTGACCATTTGCACTCAGGTCACGTGTGTGACGAAGTTAGTTGGGCAATATTTAAAGAACGAGAATCATATTTGGAATAATATTTGGTGAGATTGAGGACACATACAAGTTAGCTTATGACAGGAAAAATATAGATTATCCAAATTGTATTTTTCAAATAGCATAAACTGTTCATGTTTTGGGGTCACGTGTGTGACATCAGAATTACTTAATTATGCATGTTAATTATTACATAATGCATAGACAAATTTTCTTTTTCCTTCAACTTAATTACTTGCAAAAGGACCTGGGAAGGGTATGATTTCACTATATAGTGGCAACACCTATTAAAGCTCGTACTGAGAGATGACTATTATACAGTGAAAAAAAAGATGTTTTTTACTTTAATTTATGCCAATGTAATTGTAAGCAAATTAGCATAATTGGATCTTCTATTAAAAACGAAAATATGCTCCATGTAACTTTAGACATTACTCTTCAAGAATATACTATTCAAAAACAGCAAGAATGAATTTCATTTTTGTCAAAAAAGTTTCACTTTACAAAGAATGGCCCTAATGTTTCAAATGTGTACAGACTACAGCATATTCAAAGTAGCCTTTCACATCATTGTCTGTCTTTTTTATTTTGTCGAATCTTATTTTTTTCAATTGACCATTCGCTTTGTTATTTTTTTTTTTTTTTTGATAATCACATGCCCCCCCCCCCCCCCCGCCCCAAATAGGAGGGGTGCTAACTGGGCTCGAGCAACCCCACTTCATAGTCAGAAACCGTTCCGCGGCGCTTGCGTTTGTTTATCAACCTTGTTTTGTTCCATGATTTTACATTTTTGTAGAGTATGTACATGTATATCATTTTTCATCGTTATCAATTATTTCTGATGTATGACACTGCAAGAACACAACTTTACATATTGTTTTCAAATCTTATCTTGTAAAAACAATTTGAAAATTCGAAGGGAAGGAGTGCATTGTTAAATTCATTGCTTAAATCACGAACATGCTGAAATCGGATTCCCAAATGTTCGCGATCCGAAGCTCCCGTGAATTTGAATACTCAATGGGTAAAATTTTAATTTGAATGCTCATTCTATCAAAATGCATGAGGAAAATATCGCTTGCCCTAACAATCAAATTGAATGCTCGTTTGAGGCAATTGAATTTTGATCTTGATGAGCGTTCAAATTCAAATAAAAATGAGCGACTGTGCATCAAAATTTGGCTGCTGTTTAAATGAATGTGCCCGGGAAAACCTATATAAGAGATATAAAGGGTAGCAGTTAGACTTTGAATTACCCATGTAAATAAAATGGAAAGCGTAAAATTAGAAACCCAAAGATTTTCTATATTATTTATAAAGAGGTGTCAAGGAGGGTGACGGTTTTATGGTGCAGAATCGTCTTATTTATATGGAAGGGGCGGGGATACCCCAATCCATTTTAAATTATTTATATGCGATTATAGTTTAATTGCGTTCTGGCGCTCTTGATATGATTTTTATATTCATCTTGGCTCAGCCATGGCACCTCGAAATTTTCGGCTCATTACGGCTGTACACATATATATGGAAATAGCGATGCATAATTATGCCCCCTTATGACTCCCCTCCCCCTCCCGTTCAGTTTGCCCCTATCAGTGGCGTATCTAGACCTTCACGAGGGGCAAAATATCTGAGCTGATGGGGATCAAAAAAAAATCTGCTTTTCCAGGCCCTAATTTGCGTGTGTAATGGGAGGGTAGAACGTCAGCTGTTCCTTCAATTCATATTTCCACAATTTACATTACAATCATAATTTTCATTTAATAACCTTCTATTTTTTGATCCCTTGTAGTTTTTATTAGTATTGGCACAATAAATTTATACTAGCTAACTGCAAACGAACGAAGCGAGCGAGAAAAAAATGGCCTCATTCCATCTTGATTGAAAGTGTTTTGATTCTTTCTGATTCATTAAAAATACCCAAAGCCAAAATATCACTCATTTTGCAACATTTCCTTTTTGATCCTTCCCCTCATTTACGCCTCCTGCACCCCCCCCCCCCCCCCCCCCTTTCAGCAAATCATATCAAGTATGTTATGGTGTGATAGGGAATTATCCAAGCTTTAAAATGATACTCAATACGACCTATTTCGTTCTCATTTTAAAGAAATATAATCGATCGAAGTAGAGTTTCCTTACTTTTTGTGCTGGGTATATATTTTAAGATATTGTAGAATATATTTGAATTAGTTACAGAGGAATTGAAATTCTCCATTGTTAATCTTCATGTGTGCCACAATATTAGCAATGCTTATCTTTTTGATGGTTGACTTAACAGCATCTACTCAGTATTGTTAACAAATTATTCCTCGATTTAAAAGCAGTTTCGATTCAATTTACATAGAAATGATTGATTCACAGAGATTGAAATGTGAGTGAACCTTTTTTTATGGTTGAGAATCTTTCAGCGGTGCGGGGGGGGGGGGGGGGTGGGGGGCAAGTTGCCCTACTTGTCCCCTATCAAAAACGCTATAGAGGCCCCGATGATTATGGAGGTGTGTTAAAGCACATTATGATTTATTACCATCGTTTGTATAATAATGATTTTTGCGTAACTTATATTTATCTATTTATTTTGTCTTCGTTATTTTATACTGCAGGGTTGGCCTGTTCAGTTATGCAAAACTGCTTTCCAAAGGCGCCCTGCAGTTTAACAAATCATTCTACATGAAAATACAAAATATATAGCAGTTAGGTAACATGTTAAATTACAAAAATGGAGAGTGAATTAATGGTATTATATTTGAATAGTAATGATATAAATCTACTGATTGAAGATTTAAAGCTTGCATAGTTTTTCAAAACTTCTAAAGGGATATACACGAGTGAGCATTACCAGGGAGTTCATTAAACAAACTGGCTCCTTATGCAAAAGAATTTCTTTTATATTCTGTCCTTGGGCCGTGTAGTTGAGGGGTATTTTAAAGAATAACTTCTTGAACATTGAAAGGATCTTTTGTCATTTATCAGTTTATTCAGCTTCGTATTCTTCTCAAGAGGCCCCGTTCTCATTCTCGTACTCGTTTTTCGAATATATTATCATTTATGAAGTCGTGATGGTTCTTCTTTTCCCTGTCTGTTAAAATAATCTGTTGTTTGTTTCATAATTCATCTTCTTCTTGTTCCCCTCTTATTCCCTTTCTTCTCTTGCTTCATAATACTACTAGTATCATGACTATAAGCCCCTATTTTATCTCAGGAACCACAAACAATTGGAATAGAATATCATAGTCTTTATATAACCTCTTCACGTCTTAAAATGACTTGCTCTTGTAAACATCAACGATTTACGCGAATCATTCTGAACATCTATTATAGCCTTTCTGTCTTTCTGTACCCAGACCTAGTACTGCACATAATCTATGTACAATTCGACTAATAGACACGCTGTAGTAAGTCTTATTGTGTAAGGTTACCACCTTTGCGCTAACACAGTGATATTCGGAGCAATAACATGAATAAGGTAGTGTCCGAATATCTAAGTGATCGATTAGGTTTTGCAATTACAAATTCCTTCAAAATTACCCCATAAATTAATTTTTGGAAGTGCTTCCATATCTAATATTGTTCAGCATGTTTCAACAACTGTACCAGTTTTGGTGTTTTTAGACAAAAGTGCATAATTCAGCCAAATTTTGGAGCTCTGCCGCCTAAGCTTATGCGTATAAGTGGCCTTACATACTGTTTTTAGATGTTATGTGTGTGGTAGTAATAGGTGCTCATTATTACGAGGGAACGTACGTAGTCCGAGTAAGAAGATGTGTCATTATTTCAAGAAATGTTAGAAAAGTCAAAATTTGCACTATATAAATAAAACGTCTTAACAGTGTGATGAATTAAACATGTTTAATTACGAGGGGGGGGGGGGGTCCGAAATTTTCTGCTCCCCTTTAGTTAGCTCATGTAATATTGTTGTGACTTTGGGTTTTGAAGATGAATAAGAAATGACAGAAAATATATCCAAATTTGTAATACACCTTTAAAATGCATTCTACATTGATGCATATGGCTTTTACGTGTACATAGGACCTACCTGTAAAGTACACAATGATGGCTTTTAAGGGCCTTTGTTACTGGTGCCAAGCTAAACCTAGTTTGCACTTGGCTTTGTAACAATCGTTTGTTTTGGTAATGAATAGGGGTATCTAAGGGCACATTGCCCATGACTCATTTATGTCCAGTAGGGGTGAGTGGGACAAAGAATATCCCCCTCCTCTGCCTCATTATATCAGCATCTCTCAAGAAAGCAACACATATATTTCAAGAAGCAGAGTTCTCTACTCTTCGTACTCCAGCCGGGGGTTTAGTTTGGATTCGAATCACCCTCTGCTATAAAAGAATCGGAAACACAACTTTTGAGTTTACTTCATTTGTTAGTGTCACATTGTTAATAAAATATTTGATATTTCAGTGCAGAAAGAGAAATATGCTTCCTAACAGTAAATACGTGAGAGAAATATTGGTAGGTAATCAAGTTGAAGAAAAAAAAAAGAGCACTAGATCGTAGCACCCTGTCATTACACTTAAATAAAATGGGAAGCCTTTGATTTCGGATGAAGGGAGGAGTCTTTTGGATGCAAAATGCAATGGATAATATATATTAATTAAGAACTATAAATGGATTGTACTTCTGTCCCTCCCAAGGGACTTTGTTTTTGTTATGACATTGGATGTTTGCAGATTCTTACGCTTATTGAAAGTCGCGGAGTTGGGAGAGGAGCGCTCAGAGATTGGGATGGGGCTGGAAGGGGTGAGGTATTGTGTTGGGATGTGCGGGTGTGTCTGTCTGTCTCTCTTCTCTCCTCTCCCCCCCCCCCCCTCTCCCCCCCCCCCCCCTCTCCCCCCCCCCCCCTCTCTCTCTCTCTCTCTCTCTCTCTCTCTCTCTCTCTCTCATATTTCATTTTTCCTTTTTTTCTATGTTTCTTTCTCCTTTTTATCTTTTACTAGCAGATATACCAGTATAACTACCAAGTATAATTGTCCTATTACATAATGATAATGCTACAATATGTGTAAACGTAAGTGTACAAATGTGTATCGGCTATGGATTGTAAATGTTAAGTTTGTGTGAAATGTGCCGTGTTTTTTTTGGTGATATGAATGAATGACTTCTGTAATTGTCTAAAAAGTCTTTAAAAATTCTAAAATCTATATAGTCTATATAGTCTATTGACTCTCCCCCCCCCCCCCCCCCTGCCCGGGGGGGGGGGGGGGGGTGGGGAGAGTCTCGTTGAGACCTGTACATCATCCTCGTAAATCACTTTCTGAAAAGCACCCTAAACGGGGATTGCAGTAGGAGTAGTTTTGATACCCTAAACAGGGAAACCCGTCTAACATCTCTGATTTGTATACCCTTAACGGTGATTTTATATCTTTCGTGGTATTTTATATCCTATTTGAGGATTGCATCATCATCATAGGCCTAGACCCTTCTTAGCCAAAAAGGAACCGTAAAAGAAATATAACCTAATTTGGAACACATTACCGAACTATATTCCCGCCCCCCCCCCCCCCCCCCCCCCGCCACCCATTACCGCGGATCTTCTTCTTGGCACCTCTGAACTTTTTCTTGATTTTTGTTGTTTTTGATATACCCTAAACGCGTAAACCGGGTTACGCGCCTTATGCTGAAAAGTGAAAAAGTACCTTTTTTTATTCGTTTTCGTGTACGCGGATGATGTAGAGGCCTCATCCCCCCCCCCCCCCCCCGGGATTAATTCATTTACATGTTTATTTCGCCAACGGGTGATTTCACGATTGGTGTTGGTGTTCAGGTGTTACTGTTATTACTTAAGCTATAAGAAATTAATGTGATCAAGTCGAGATAAATAGAGTCAGTAGAAGTGAATCGAAGTGCGATTTTAATTACAGGCATTATGAATAAGTACGCTCATACAGGCCCAAATTTAGAACTAAACCAACATTTGGTCTAAAACTCGATGTAAATCACATGAGATGAAATATCCTATCTAATATTCTTTTTATATACATTTTATGAATAAGACATTAGATTTTCCATAGTAAAAGATCCAGAGAATCCATATTATTATATAATCAGGATGACTTCTAAATCAACATGCACAATACAAAAGTCATGAAACCTCACAGCTAATCTGATCCGATGCGCGAAAATTTGGCTGTTACCGTAGCAATTTCTGCTGCAAGTGAGAAACTCGAGAGAAGTTAAAAGTAAACTTACTCCCCCCCCCCCCCCCCCCCCCCCTCTCAGGTGGTCATCAGTACCGCATGCGCGTTCCCGATTTTTCGGGAAAAGGGGTATATTTTAGGGGCTCAGTTCGGGAAAAAAATCCCGAAAAATCGTTGAAATAGGGGGTCTTTTAGCATTTTTTTCCGAAATATTTTTAATTAGGGGTAGTTTTCAAATTAGGGGTAGTTTCAAACCCCCGAAAATTTTCGAAATAGGGGTAGTGCGGCTTCTTGGTGTTTGCCCCGATTGCCCCGAATGTGCTTACTGTGCATGTTCTGCTGCAAAGCATGCCGGGCTGGCCTTCTTTTCGCAGGACATTGCGTCACATGCGCTCCACGTACGTCACGCTGCTTGTACGCTAGCAGGCGCCGGCTAGCGCGCATATACATTGCATGCAAGATGCGGTTCGACAAGCAAGGTGTATTTCGTGGAAAATGCCGAAATTGTCGAAGTTGCGAAATTGTGGACACTCTTCACCTCGGCACTCTTTCTTCATTTAGGGGGTAATTTTGCTAGCTTCCCTTCCCAAAAACATGTGATGGGGGGGGGGGGGGGGGTAATTTTGCTGCCTTCCCTTCCAAAAGCCCGTGATGGGGGGGGGGGGTAATTTTGATGGCTTCCCTTCCAAAAGCCCGTGATAGGGGGTCAAAATCCTAACCCATTTCCATCCTTAAAAAGGGGGTATCTCTAAAAATCTGGAACAAGCATATGTGTATGGTTGACCGCCTGAGTGAGGGGGGGGGGGGGGGGGGGGCGGGGGTGGGACTTACTCCTAGTTCCAATCAAGACTATCCATTTCTGTGAAGTTTCTTACCGCACCCTAGATCAAATAAGGATTGCTTTTGGAATTACCCGGCTACTCCTGTAATTTCACGATATTCTAGACTATTTAATATCAAAGTGTTGAAGAGAATGCAGTGGCTGGCAATCACGCAAATAAGGGTGAATCTTGCGCGTGTGCGCGTACGTGCATGCACAGCACGACGACTTCCGCGACATAATTGACTCGAGCGGAAAAAGTTACGAATTTTAAAAATATTAAATAGGTATCCAAATACGACAAAAATACCTAAAATAAGTTTACCCTTTCTTGGTTAAATTTTCTCCAGATTGCCTTTTTGGCAATCTGGAGAAAATCTGGAGAAAATTTAACCAAGAAAGGGTAAACTTATACCGCGATTTAGTGGCCATTCACGGAGAATAACGAGGTCAAACATCCAGCGTTACAGACGGACAGACAGAATGACAGAATGACAAGATTACACGAATTATAGTAAGGAATTATAGTAAGGTAAGTAAAATTTTCTTTCAGTGAAAAAAAAACATATAAAAGGAAAAGTTACAATCAAAGTATATTTTCAGTTGTATGAATTCTGTGTTCTTCCATGAATGTATACATTTTTCCAGATAACGTAAAGGTATGTTATCAGGTGTAGATCTGTATAATTTCAAGTAAGCTGAGATTTTAAGAATTACATGCAAGTAGCCTACATTAATGTATACATTCTTCCATGTACGTATAGATTTACTTGTAAATTGTAACAGTTTCTGTTTATACTTTATTCATAATCAGATAATTGTAATATTTCTTTTTTTGTATATCTGTTGATTTCACTGAAAAGAAATGAATAAAAAAATACTTTAAAAAAAAAACTAGAACAAAACAGACTTACTTGCTACATTGCCGACAGAAATAAGGAGTCCAAGGGTGATACCGAGGTCAATTGAAGTCATTGGTATGTCTATGGAGATATCCTGGAATAGTACACCCATACCCTTAGTGAGGCCATACTTAGAAGAGCTGTCTATGAGCAGCAAGAGAACCAGAGGGAAACAAGGAGACCTAAGTACACTCGAACACCCCATTCCAGTGATTCACACGAAGCGAGTTTAGATACAATCATCAAGAACTGCTCTCCCTGTGGACATTAAACTGCTTTCGGGGAAAGGATGGAAACATGAACCGAATTTACGGCTTTTTATTTCGGTTTGAGCGTTGAATACTTTTCGCAACGGCTGAACGCTCGGGATAACAAGAGACCTTTAAGAAATTCTATTGTATATATAGTGGAAGTTTATGTCGACTACGATGTCATTTGTACGGAAGCGTTACAGTCAGACCGCAGGTCAATGAGCAAAATGGGCTGATTTTATTTCCAGTGCCTGAAATGGCACACTCTCCTTGCAACCATTTGGCTGTTTTGCATGGTCATATTCAAAGTTAATTAACTCAAGAAATGTTAATGCTATGCTCATAAAATTTTCTGGAGAGATAAATGGATAGTTTATCAATGCAGACATACCTTGTTTAATTCATAATCAAAGAATAAGTAGTTGAAAATAAGTGATAAAATTGTGAAACAAAACACTTTTCTTTATAAGATTTCAAGTCGATACAAGACATATAAAAAGTAATGAGCCACTATTAAAACGCATATGTATGGAAGTGTTAAAGTTTCATCTTTTACATTATCATATTCAAAATATCCATATTTATGACAGGGTCAGGATCCAGCAATATTCAACCAAAGTTCATTATATCCTTAAAATTGTCAAAGACCATAGAATCCTAGCACTGTGATTGGCTGGCAAGGCCACCCTGCAAGATCAGGGCGCGATATTTGAAACCACATGCCACCTGTTGGGTGAACTCTTGACCTATTGTGCAAACATGGTCCTGGCTGTGACAAACATGTTAATCTATTTGGGGGGAAGGGCTTGTGAAGTAACCAGTCAGAGTGCTGGAATCAACTGTTTGAAGGACACAATGTGTACTTTGGTTACATTTTGCTGGATCCTGAACCTGTCATTAAGTGTATATACTACATATTGTTTAAATATTTGTAAAGTATAGATATTGCCCTTTATACTCATGTCAAATTTAGCCTGGCTAATAATAAAACTATGTAAGTTTTTTCAGGTTTACTTTTCGTTTCATTTCCATTTTTTGGTCATAAAATAAAAATTTTCACCAATTTTGTCCCATTTTTCATAGACAAATAGAGTATGTCATGAATCTCTAATTCCTCCTCTTTTATTTTATGTGTAAATCATAACAATCAGTAAATGTTAACTAGTCCAATCAATCATTTGAAAAATTAGATGTACCTGGGGATTCCTGCTCATTATGTATTCTGAGACTGACCCAATCAAGCAAAATTGGAAATAAAATAGAGCACTTTTTGGGGACTTGCGCTTTGACGTGCCATTCCACTTGACGACATGACGAGATATTTTATCCTGTCAAGTCGACTTAATATCCATATCATGTCGACATGTAAAGATATTTAACTTACCATGTCGACTTATCAATTTTTATTGGTCGACATGGCGAAATAAATTATCTTGCCTAGTTGACTTCACAAAAAGTTCATGTCGTCATGGTGACATAAATTATCTTGCCTAGTCGACTTCCCAAAAAGTACGACATGAACTTTTTGTGAAGTCAACTTCACAAGATAATTTATTTTGCCATGTCGACTAATAAAAATTGATAAATCGACATGGTAAGTTAAATGTCATTTCATTTATTTTCCAATACTAGTAAAATACATACAAAATATACAAAATACAAATCACAATTCATATTTGATAGAATGAAAAGAAAGAAAAATACTAGAGAAACAAACATACAAGCGTTGATTAAACGGAAAAAGCAATTAATAATCTAGTACATGGAGGGGGATAACAAAAGCAAATTTGGTTGTCGGGGTTATCTCCCAAATAATCATAATATAAAATTGTAAAGGGAAGGGGGGGGGGTCATTTAGAAAATGAATGTTAGCACTAAGAAGAGAGTCGCATTTTTAACAATAATTTTTTTTTTTTAATTCCTTTTAAAACTTTCAAGTGATGCAGAATTTTTAATGTCATTGCTTAACCCATTCCATAGGACATGCCCTCCGTATCTTATACGTGTTTGCCCTAGGGCTGTTTTAAAATATGTGCTATGAGATTTTTGTAAGTTCCTGGTATTATAATTATGGACAGAATCATTTAAAGTGACAGTAAACTGAAGCTCCTGAGGGCGCCATCTTTTAACAGGATTTGAAAAGTGACTGTGCCTCTCATTTTCCCATCATGCCCCATTCTAGTTTGTAAAAGCTTAGAATGTACCTGTACGCAATTTTCCACATTCGCAAAGTCAAAAATATAGTTTGAAAGATAAAATGTGCCTAATATCTAAACAAGCTGTTTGTCAAAATTCAAAATAAAATGCACTTAATTTTCAAAATGTAATCTTGATTTAGCAGTCACACTGTAACATGGCGCTGTTCAAGTTCTACCAGTTTACTGCCACTTTAACATGTACCAATTACTAAGATATTTTGGTAAGGATTTTTAAAACATGTTTATAAATAAATTCCCCTAGTTGTAAATAGGAAGGTCATTTATATAAATGAGAAAAAATAGGGCCCGAGAATAGAGCCCTGCGGAATTCCGCATGAAAGCTGCAGTTCATTAGAGTGGATACCATTTTAGTTTACAAATGGTCTTCTGTCCTTTAAATAATCTTTATCCAGTCAAACACTAGTCCCCTAATTCCATAAAATCTAATTTTGTAGCAGTAATTGAAAAAGCTTTTGAAATATACAAATATAAACCAATAGTATGTTTTTTATTATCAAGAGCATTTACCACCTGATCTAAAAAGTCAGTTACTGCAAGTATAGTCGAATGACCAGTTCTGAATCCATACTGAAAACTAGATAAAATGCTGTTGTTTTTATACGTATGTAAAATAAACGTTCAAGAATTCTTGAAAACACTGGTATAGGACGATAATTTACAAACTGGTCAACACGGCCCTTTTTAAATATGGGTGATACCTTTGCATGTTTAAGACTTTGCGGAACTTGACCAGATTCAAATGACAAGTTGAATATGTAATTAAAGGCATTGATTAACTTTGCCCAGGAATGAAAAAAAAAATCACTGTTCCAGCTAATGCTGTAATCATAATTGCAAACCTTTAGCTCAGACAGGAATCGCCTGAGTTTTATAAGCTGATCGGTCGTTTATATATCAAGATATTTACGATTGAACATTGATGTCGGGATAGAGTACCACCGAACCCTAAAGAACTCTTACGGTTGGCATACCTCGCTCTATCACAGAATACCGTACGGGCTGGAAACCCGCTCTGAAATCGCCAAGCACTGGTGCTTGGTTTTTGTGACTGCAGCGCAGCGAAGAAGCCGAGCGACTTGCGCTAGCGATTTTCTCTTTTTTAGGATAGTAAACGGGTTCCATTTTCTCTCATACTTTCACATATCCTTAATTATATACGTAGTTAGAGGACTGCACACAATTCACTGGCATTTGAGCTGATTTTACAATTTTTCACAAAGTTAATCAATCACTTTAAGAGGTAATATCAATTAATCTATATTTTGTTGAACGATTGTGGTACTAATACAATTATGACCTGGGCATCTCTTCGGTTTTAATTTTCTATTTCTATAGTCCCATATTCTTCTATCGGTTTTAAATATGTAGACTGAGAAACATGACCTTTGAAATAATTCAAACATTGAGAAAGATCAATATTCGACGTATAGGGTAACCTTAGCTCCAATACTTACAAAGTATTGATTGAATTTATTTGCTATTTCATTGGGATCATTAATAACACAACCATCATTGTCAACAAAACTTGATGAAATATCTTCTTTTTTCTCTCTCTTTTTTTTTTCTTCTTCTTTTTTTTTTTTGTTCTCCCTAAAACTTCATTAATAGTATACCACAACTTTTTACTATCCTTTTTACTATCATTCATTTTCTTAGTATAATAATCTTGTTTAGCATTTCGAATTGTCTTTATGAGAATATTTCTGTATCTTTTATAATTTGTATGTTTAAGTTCAGATGGATTTTTCAAAAACATTTTATACAAGCATAATTTTTTTAAACATGATTTCAAGATACCAGATGTTATCCAGGGTTTCCTTTTGTGCATGTATATTTTTCTTTTTACTAATGGGAAAGAAATATCAGAAATATTTTTTTTTAGATATGAACAAATCTATCATATCCTATTTTTGTTGTAGTACATTCTAATACACTCTCCCAGGATACTTTAGTGAGGTGATTCTGAAACTCTGCATGATTTTTTTTTTCTAACATGTCATGGACACATACAAATTCAGATGAAAGATTACATGGTTTAGTATCTGTTTTGGTAATAGGCAAATGATCTGATATATCTGCAATGAGTATACCACTCTTTACAATCCAGTCCTTGTCATTCGTAAAAATGTTATCAATCACAGTATATCACAAGATTGCACTATTCTTGTGGGTTTCATAATAATAGGGGGAAAAGAATGTGCATTCATAGTTTCTAAGAACAAGTTTACATTTCGATTTGTATTCAAATTTAGTAGGTTCAAGTTGAAATCTCCAAGTATATATTTTCTTTTCTTCTCATTAAACATTTTTTATAATATATCTGTTAGGTCTGAGAAACAAACATTCATCACTTTGTGTGGAGGTTTATAAACAACAGCATTGACAAGGTTTTCACCCTTTTGTACTGTATTTCGATACAGTGAAACTCAATCAGTCAGACCCAACTCCGGAAAACCGAGCACAGGTATAATACTCCGAAAACGGCGTATGGAGCAATATGAATAGAGATCCCTCATCGTTCAGTGCGAGACAGTATGTACAAAAGACATGGGGAAAATCGTGCAATGTCGACCTGCTGTTGATAATATATTTTTCAAAAATAATGTTGCTGATATATATATTTCAAACGTTTGCCATTTGAAAGTCATTTCATATGACGAATCATTCAAGGATTCTGAAGATAATTGACAGGCAGCATTATTTTTAAAAATTCATATATCTTTGGCTGGTTGACTTTACAAGATTTTCCCCATGCCTTTTGTACACATTGCCTCACACTGAACGATGAGGGCTCTATATTCATACGCCGTTTTCGGAGTATATACCTATGCTCGGATTTCCGGAGTTGGGTCTGACTGTCAATATTGGCATTAAATATATTTAAATCAAGACGTTCCTTTTACGATGAACTTATTGTTAATAAAAACACCAAATCCACCACCACGGCCCTCTCTGTTCCTTTCTTAAAATGTGTAATTGGGTAATGTTACTAAGGAATTCAAACCATCAGTTAGCCATGTTTCACTCAAAGCAATGACATCAAATTCAACTTTTAATAACTGAATATAAAATGATATAGCTTCATAATTCTTGTTCAAGCTTCTGCAATTAATGTGAACTAGTGAAATATCTCTGGGATTTTGGATATATATCACTGATCATATCATTGAAACTATCAGGGGAATATTAATAATGTATCACTATCGTACACTCCATAAACATCGTCATCGATTGTAAAGGACGATTGAGTATACAAATAATGCTGTAAACTTTCTTCTGACTTTTCAAACTGACCGGGTATCATACAACGATTATACAAAGACATACAAGTAATATACTTTGAAAGACATACATGTATAGTGTACATGTAAAAATGCAAAATGAAAAAAAAAAAAAAAATCAAGATAACCTTTAAAAATACAGATGAAAGGTCTAAAAAGGGTTATGTCATAAGGACATGGTGCAGTATAGATCACTTCTTACATTGCATCAACCGTCCATCAGATAAATAAATTTGATTTTATTTTACAATGTTCCACACTCATCAATGTTATGCAATTTTTGTCAAATCTCTTTTGCAGGTGATGAGTTTCCTTTTAGGGCTCCCAGTTTTATTAGGGATTGACGCAGAGACTACGCGCCCGGAACTCTGAATTTTTGGAAGAGTTTGTATGCTTCATGAAGCAAATCTTTGTTCCTTTCAGTCAGGTCTTTTTGGATTGTTGTGCCTGTATCCTTTAATTTCTTTCTATTTTGTAGCTGCTCAAAATTCTCACTATTTAGGAGCTCCTTGATAGCCTGAGCTACAGCCGTCTGTTTGGGAGGCTGCCTAATACGTTAGTAATAGGTTCAACACTGGGTTAGACAAGCATATGAGTTGAAATGGCTCTAGATGGCTCTAGATAGGCTCTAGACGACAGTTTCACTATAGACTACCAGGTCCGAAGACAACAGATGTAGGTGAATTTATGATTAATTCTACATCGAGAGTTCAGCGCATTGTTGAATTTGTTGAAATAGTTCTCATCATATCATCTGACACGACCACGATCCGCCACGTCACCACGAGTCACCATCAATAGGCAGTATGGGTTCAACAAACAATACATCGAAGTTTATATGTGGGACAGCAGTAATTTTAAAGAGAAGATCCGACAATATCAACAGTTTGCACCAAAATGGTGGAAAATTTCAATATTACCGAGTTATCTTTACATGTCGACATGATATGGATATTAAGTCGACTTGACAAGATGAAATATCTCGCCATGTCGTCAAGTAGAATGGCCCTTTAACGCTTCCGTACTTTTGAGCTTAATTTCAGCCACTATACATATCTGACCACTGCCAAAGCACGGCTACCTTTACAACTTGTTGTTACTCACACGCAGTTTACTGTACCTTTTATCAGACCAGGGAACTGTTACATTTCCCTGTTCAGACATTGTACATAATAGGTGTGAAGAAAAAAAATTATAATAAAAAAAAAAAAAAAAACAGTTGACACTGTCTTTTGATCGCCGTTTTCTGTAATAAGTGGTTCTTATAGTGCCATACAGGCCATCGGCAGGCGTATTGTCGTACTCAAAAGTTATAACTTGTATCAGACTGAGATTTTTACATTCTAAAGTCATGAAATTTGAAGGATATACATATTTAGTTGAACTTCTGTAAAAGTTTCCTTAATTAAATTCTTAATATAATGCTCTGAATATTTGATTAGATTTCCACTTTTTAAAAAACTCAAGGCCACAAATATGTGTGTATCGGCAATTAATTCAGAGCATAATAATTGTCATTGTGCATTGCAGCTGAAATTCCAGAGTTCCTCTTTTAACCCAGAGTCATGAATAATTAATGACAATGAATAGCAAAAGGTTGGCAGAAATGACAGATGCGATGCACAATGGTATTGTTGTCTTCTGAATTTTATGCTGATACACACGGATTTTGTGGCCTCGATTTTTCAAAACGAGAAAATCTGATTCAATATTCAGAGCATTTTTTAAGGAATATTAATCAAGGAAATTTCACAGAACTTATTGCAAATAAATTTTATATTCTTCAAGTTTGCAATGTGAAAACCTCAGTCGGATACGAGTCATAACTTTTCAGTACGACAGTACGCCTGACGGTGGCCTGTGTCAAAGATCGTGAAAAGGGAAGATAGGACACTCTCCTGATTTTGTACAGGGTACTATGTAACGGCCAGGGGAAGGGCGCCCAATAGCGTTGGGTAGGTAAACTGACGCGTTGACAAACCAATTGGGAAAAATGACCCAGGGGGCTGAAATACTGTAACAGGAAGGAAACCAGGCGTCCCTATGAATTCAGAAGAGGGAAAGGGCTTGAAAATTAATGAGGAGGAGAAAAAAAAAAAGGAGGGGGGTAAATTCAACAGGGGACATGCAGCTATCACAGTGTTCCATCATGTGTCCATGTCTGTGCCCGTTTTCTTTACACTTAAATATCATTTTAAAATAGTAATCATACATACACATTCACACACACACGCACACACACACACCAACACGGGGGGGGGGGGGAGCTCCGGGTGTGTGTGTGTGTGTGTGTGTGTGTTTTGTTTGGGTGGCTACGGGCTCAGGGTCCCGACTTTTGCAAGTACCCGAAAAGTGCCCCTTTCTTTCTGATAATTTTAAAAAATGTTCCCCGACTTTGTTTAAATTATGGGCACGTTCGAGCGAGTGGAATGAGACATCTTTTGCTGTGGGAGGGGTGGGCATTGTACCCCTCTTGACTCCAGCTCCTCTGCCTTACATCTGACTGATACATGTAGTAATACGGGTACTTGTTACTATATAAAACCGCACTGATTTTTTAAAACTATATGTATGGTTCTCTTTGTAAGAAAAAGTGGGAAATGTAGGTAAAATGGGTTGTGCTCATTTCAAGAGGAAGGGGAGGGTTATCAGAGGGGGCACTTGATATCAGAAGTTAAAAGTGACATTTAATTTGATATCAGATCTGAAAAGGTACACTCATATCGGTTGGGGAAAGGGCACTCATTACAGAGCAAAAGAGGCAGACTTGAAAAGAGCAAATATTGTACAAGTCTTTCAAAAGGGGCACTTATCAGAAGGGAAAATGGTACTTTCTAGAAAGGAAAAGGGGATAGTTATCAGAAAGCAGTAAATTTCAGAAATAATGTAGGTAAAATGGGTTGTGCTCATTACAAGAGGAAGGGGAGGGCTATCAGAGGGGGCACTTGATATCAGAAGTTAAAAGTGACATTTAATTTGATATCAGATCTGAAAAGGTACACTCATATCGGTTGGGGAAAGGGCACTCATTACAGAGCAAAAGAGGCAGACTTGAAAAGAGCAAATATTGTACAAGTCTTTCAAAAGGGGCACTTATCAGAAGGGAAAATGGTACTTTCTAGAAAGGAAAAGGGGATAGTTATCAGAAAGCAGTAAATTTCAGAAATAACAAGGGACACTTTTGGGGTACTTGAAAAAGTGAAAGGGGGGGGGGCACTGCACCTATAACAGTCAAGGCCACAAAATATGTGTGTATCAGTAGTTATTCAGAGCATAACAACTGGTCATTGTGCTTTGCAGTTGAAATTCCAGAGCTGCTCTTTTAACCCAGAGTCATTAATCATTATTGACATTGAACAGTAAAAGGTTGGCAGAAATGACAGGTGCCATGCACAATGGTATTATCTTTTTCTGAATTTTATTACTGATACACAAAGATTTTGTGGCCTTCATTTTTCAAAAACCTGAAAATCTAATCAAATATTCATAGCATCAATTTAAGAGCATTAATCACAGAAATTTCATAGAACTTATCCCAGATAAGTTTTATATCCCTTAACTGAACAATGTGAAAGTATTATTCTGTCTTAACTTGAGTTATTAATGATCAAAAGTGTTAACCTATTTTTTTTAACACCTAGTACATGCAACCAAATTTTGCATTTGATATCAAAGAAACCCACTTAAACTATGTAGGGTAGGCCTACCACACAATGAACTTTAAAGATTTGATTCCATTCAAAAGAAACAATGTACTAAAATGTTGTTTTGATCTTCATTTTTATTGCATCTTTAGAAAAGCATAACTTTGATAAATTTTGGCAAAAGTCAAAATGTAACAATTATTGACAATCTCAAGGCAGTTTCATGGCAATTTCAAGGCAATTGACAATGTTACAGAGCATTCAACATGAATTTTGTTCTTGTTGTTTACTTAAAATTTCCTGAGGGCATAATCATACAC
Organism: Heliocidaris tuberculata; assembly: GCA_025618425.1. NCBI lineage: Eukaryota > Metazoa > Echinodermata > Echinoidea > Camarodonta > Echinometridae > Heliocidaris > Heliocidaris tuberculata. Next base: position 28,925,836 of record CM046841.1, read on the forward strand.
ATCTATGTTCCATAGTAATTCAATGAAAGATTGACTAGTGATAAAGTGCCATAAATTGATAATAGATGATGAAACGGTGGTGCCACAACAATCCCCCCCCCCCCGAAAAAAGCTAACAACATCAATACATTTTACATGGAAAGTAAACACTTCACAAAAAAAGTATCACACCACTCTTTCCAGGAGATAAATTTAGTGAAAGTGTGAAGCTGTCAAGAGTCCCTTGATGACCATTAATTAATTGTAACACCACTTTTGATAGAAGTTTGTGACATTCCTTATATCTGTGTATAGTTTTGCATTTCCAACTTCCCAAATAATTGCTGCAGGAGCATGTTACTGAGAGATACACAGTGCATCCAAGAAAAAAACCCAACAAAACCTTAAAACAAAGGGCTGCTGTGACCCAACTATGTGCTCTATGACAAATAGTTATCTTTTTCACATAAAACAGAAGTATTGAGCTTTTAAAGGATACCTTGATGGCGTCCATCCGCATGATGTACCATTGTTTAGAAAATAACATGTAAAAAGTAAATGGTACTTTACATTGTCATCAATCGCAAAAGTATAGTTTAAATGTCACATAAGGCATAAAATATGATTATGGCAATCCCCCCAGCCATCAAGGTATCACCTGAAACAGGCGTGTTGATCCGTGTTCATGATTGTGGGGGGGGGGGGGGGGTATCCCCCTCCCACACAATGGACTTTTCAAAAATCTGTCTATATAAACTTGCATTTTAGAGCATCCCAAAATGGTTTTCTGTGTGATTAAATATTGTTTAAAGTCACGGCAAATACAACAAAATATTGATAATCATAACATAAGATATTCAAATATGTGTGTTATAAATTATTTGTAAAGGCAGGAAAAAGAAGGCAGATAGACAGTTTGTTGTTCAATGCTCGAAGAAGAAGTTGTTGTTTTTAGTTGAAATTATGGCATTTCTTATTTCCTTACTTCTAATCATTAAATAATGTGATGGTATTTCAAGATCAAACATAATGAGTTTTGATAATTATAAGTTTTAAGTTAATGTATCATAATTCTTATTTATTTTATCCAAAAATATTGGGGGATGAATCCTCCACCTCAAATTGTGTGTGCGTGTGTGTGTGTGTGTGGGGGGATATATACCCCCCCCCCCGGGATCGACAACCATGTCCTGAAAGCATAATACTTCCAATTGAAGGAGAAAAAAAAATAGTCATAGTACACATACTGTGGTCACAACAATAATTTGTTTTAGGGTTTTGTTTTTTCTGAGACTCACTGTACAGTAAAGGGATCTAGTTCAATTATAACGAAATGTGGCTTAATTAGAATAAGTGCAAGACTATTTTTGTTTCTGGGAAATCGAAAGAAGTGCAGATTGGATGTTTTGTGGAGGTTGTTTGAACAATTCATAGCAGAGCACTACAATCTTCCACCTGCTCGCCATTGTTTTGCACGTAATGTCAACGTAGTCGCTGGTAAGTTTACCTACCCAACGCTGTTGGGCGCCCTTCCCCATGAGGCCACTTCCGTTACATAAAAATAGGGGGAGTGTCCTATCTTCCCCTTTTAAGATCTTTGCCTGTATGGAACTATAAGAAACAATTGTCACAGAAAACGGCGATCATACTCAGAGAAAACGTTGTTTGAAAATGCAAACAGTAAGCCCCCATCACACCAAACTAGTTCTCACTACGTTCTCAAAATTTCCTACCCCGTCCTAGAAAATCGTAAAACGGGTTGTGGTCGGGGTAGAATGTGTAACTTTAGCCTCTAAAACGATCCTAGGTCGTTGATAAACGGTTTTCAATACGTCTAACTTGTCTGTACCCCTCAACAGTCAGTTCATATCAAGTTCAGATCGGGTAAATTTGCCATTTCCAAGCAGTCCAAATTCGTTCGTAGTCAGTTTAAATCCGTTCTTAACTAGTTCTACCTCGTTCCCAACCCATTCTTACTAGTTCGCAACTTGTTCTAACTAGTTCGTAACACGACCACCCCACTGAGACGGTGCAACTCGTCCTCATCTCGTTCTTAGTGCGTTCGAACGCGCTCCTATAGTGCGTATACAATAACGCTCGAGGGCTATAAAAACCCAGCGCGTTCTTCCCTGGGCGTTGTGGCGTGTGCCTGTAATCCAGCTAACAGTGGAAGCTATAAACTGATTCAGTGGACCCAGGTTCGAGACTGAGTCACGTCTTTCGGATGGTGACGTTAAAGGTCGGTCCCAGACGTAAATAATCATATCTGATTGATACACGTCTGTAAAAACCCAATTACACACACACACACACCCACCCACACACACACACACACGCGCGCGCACACACCCACACACACCCATTTCTCATTCCCGTTCGACTCTTCAAGAAGATCAAGACATACAACTACAGTTGCCTCTTCACCCCTTCTGTGTTCCATTATACCTCCAAAGAAAAGTGCCACTAGTTCTTATACCCAAAGATCCCCAAGCTCCAGCTCCTCTGAAGACCAGCCAGATCAGGCCCGAGCTAAGCAGCAGAAGTCCCTGAAAAACACAAAAGCTCACACCCATCTCACCCCTGATTAAGAAGCCATGGTGGAATGGCTCAAGGCCAGTAAAGTCCTGTACAACAAAACACTTGTGGCCTATAAGGACACAATGAAAAAGAACTTCCTGTGGCAGAAGCATGAAACCAACATTCAAGAGGTTAAAGGCTGCAAATTTATCCATGATTCTGTTAAAAAATGTTCTTGGATGTGCACTGTAAGAAATCTAGAGCCAAATGATGAACCAGTGAGGAAATATCCCGTATTTATATATATATATATATATATGTATATTGTAAGAAATGTTCCTCGAACACAACGCTGGTGGTCACTCATAGTTGTTTTAGTGGAAGGTATAATGAAAGAAATGTCACTATGAGACGGTCGTAGCTATAAATAAAAGCTACGACCGTCTCATAGTGACATTTCTTTCATATATATATATATATATATATATATATATATATATATTTATCTATTTATTCATCTTGTCCGACCGTACTGCAGACTGGGTGGAACTGCGTGAGAACGACAAACACGTATTAAATACGAGTAAAACTGAGAACCTAATGGGAACTTATAGAACCATGTAGAAACGTGTTGCCAACTCATTCAGAACGTGTGAATTTGTTTTGAACGTACTAAGGACGTAGTGTGGTCGAGTTGGGTCTGTTTGGCCATGTTGGCAACGGACCCGGTCGAGCTAACGTACCGTTAAGGACGTAGTGCGATCGAGTTGGGTCTGTTTGGCAACGGACCCAGTCTAGCTACAAACTGACCCGGTCGTACTGCTAATTGATGCTCGACCACGTCACGTTGTAACTCGTCCCTTGTAGGATCGTTGTCACTCCGTCTAATTTTAGGACGGGGGGAAATTTTTAACAGGCTCAAAGTTCCAGAGTAACCTTCCCGTCCAAGCCAGTCCGAGTCCGTCCATGAACTTCTTAAACAGATCGTAAACAGTTGCTACTACGTTTACTCCGTTCGCACACAGTTTGAGCCCGTTTTGGCAACATTTTCTAGAACGTAGTGAGAACTAGCTTGGTGTGATGGGGTACAATATGAACTGAACGACCTGTTGTACATTTCATATTGTAAACAATTTGTTTAAATATTACACAGGTTGTATAAGTTTTAAACAACCTTTAAAACCGCGTTTTTACTGTGTAGGGGTACGAGGCGGTGAGGGGGGGGGCTGCCCCCCCCCCCCCCCCTCAGGATTTTGAAAGTGCCGATATTCGGACAACTCCCACCTCTTATTAGGGCAGTTTATAATTTCTGTATATTTTCACTACAAAAAGTTTCAAAATTTTTGCTCGCTAGCTCAGAGAGTAGTAAGTTGATATTGGGGAAAAAGTGTCACACCCCCCCCCCCCCCGGTGAAAATGCGCCCATACGCCTTTGACGGTGATGTCGAAATACATCCATTAATGGTGTCAAATACATAGAATATTTAAGTGCAAAAATATTTATATTCAAATATGATTTATTTATATACTTACACAAATTACATGCGAAAGTGACGTGAATAGAAGGAGATAGCGTGTACCTGCATACGTGGTAAACATATTTGACTCCACTTTTTAAAGCTCTACAAAATCTTTCCCGAATTTCGTTTGACAAAGGAATAGTGAGGGTAGGGTAATTACTCTATTTGCTTAACATGCTTAAGGTACATTTTTAGTGATGAAACTCAGAAACATTATGGTTTGGTTGATGATAGTTATACATGTATATCCTTCCATCAATCAAGACTTGCTAAAGGTTTACAAACACCAACTGTATTATTTCTTTGAGCTACAGTATTCTAAACTCCCTTCTCCTTTCTTGATAATAACCCACAACCTGACAACACTGAGTCGCAGAGCAATATTCAAAGTTTCTGATTGCAATGAGAGCCGTAAAAAAAGAGGGGGAAAAGGAAGAAAAGAAAAGAAGAAAAGAAAGGGAAATCACAGATTTCAACGACTAGCATGCAGGATCAGGCTCAAGAGGCTTCTTCCGTTTATTGCGGGTATATCATTGGTGTCATGTTTCATGGTAAATGAGGACAAAATCGTATTATTAAAGTCATGTTAAATATCAATTTCTCATTGCGCATATATCATACCTTCTTACTCATTTATACTAGGACAGCCTCATGGATCCATATAGAATTAATTCCTAGTTTCTTGCCCCCTCTTCCCATTCACTTTTCCGGCCCACCTCAATATTTTTGATATTTGTTATTTTTGTTCAAAAATAAAATAATTAATAATCTGAGGACATCTAGACAATGAGGTAACATAAATCATAATAAGGTATTTGTACAAATGAAATTTAAAAAGAAAAATTGTATTGAAATTTACCAAATGTAATTTTTAAGTACAGGGGAATATATCATATATCAAATAAGATGGAACCCCTCGGACGAGAAACTGGTAATCAATTTTGCTTGTTCTAACCCGATGAACATAATGATGAACCTGAATTGATATTACGGGATTACATATTTTTCTAAGCTGATAAATCATCTTTTGTCCACCTTCACACTATGCGGATTAAAATGTTTGTTATTGATGAAGAAAACTTGTGTAGAAATGCAACAAAACATTTATATGGATACAGCCTTGACATGCTTGAGGAGAACATTCATGAAGTGCTTATAGAGCATGGCAGAAGGAGCAACGTTCTTACCGAGTGGACTTTCTTCGTTTAAGATTTTTTTTAAACCACATTTCATTCTGGACACACACGTGCTGTCTATACCGTGTATATAAAAATTATCTTGAAATGTTAACTTTTTTTTTTTTTTTTTAAGTACGTTTCATTCTGAACACACACGTGCTGTCTATATATAAATTATCTTGAAATGCTAACATTTTTTTTTTAAACCACGTTTCATTCTAAACACACACGTGCTGTCTATACCGTGTATATATATATATATATTATCTTGAAATGCTAACTATTTTTTTGTTTGTTTTTTGGAGGCATCCCTGAGTCACACCTCCAAGCGAGCGACTCCACACCGCTTCAAACCGACCGATTCTCAGCCAATCATAATTATGGGCTTAATGTACATTTTTGTTCGGTTTGTTATCGGTCTGATGTGACTGAGGTATCACGTTGTTTGTATGAACCATAGATCAGCGAATAATTCCAACCAAAAGGATAAGTCTACATGTGAACACGGGCTTACAGACCAGGCATGCATATTGGAGCTTCAGTCATTTCGAAGAGACAGACAATAGACCGATAATAGACCGATAATAGATAACATTACCAAGATTTTTGTCGACTTTGGAATCGGTTAAAAGGTATGACTTGGAATATGAGAACGGAAAGAGGTATTGTAAGGTACTTGCATGGACACCTGGACATGGCATTGATCTTCGGAAGGATCGTATGCATAAAATGTTTGCTATAATCATGGTAATTGAGTCGAAATCGATCCTCTCTTCAAAGAACGGTTCATGTATACGATACACTGTTAAACACTTAGAAGGCGACTACTGCGTGGAATCAGTCTCGGTAGGCGACGTGCGGGTGGGAGTCTCACATCAGAAGAAAGGGGAAAGGTATGGTGATATTTTCATTCCCTTTAGAGTTATCCATATAATTATCTCCGTTTATTTTACATTATATGTTCGAAAGTCAATTATATTCTCGGAAGTATAATCGTGTTAAAGGTGTGTAGAGCTCCAAAGGGCAATTTTTAATGATTCTGCAGATATTAAAAAAGTGTTTCTAAGTCCTACCAGCGATTATTAATATTTGACGTTAGTGTTCAACCCAGTCGTTTATTCTAGGCTTGTACCTTTAATACAAACGGTGTGTGTGGTTGAATTAAAATATATATCATTTTCATTCCATACATTTTTTGCATGTATGGGCTATATTTGCCTAAATTGTCACAATGTACGAGGTTTTTGTAAGGAACGTATAAGGGAATTACACTTTTTATAACTTGGTACACTGAATGAGACTCATTCGTAAGCTACTAGTTTTATAGCTGTAAATTATAAGAAATATGTTTATATGATGTATGTTTATATGAGGTATGCATTTAAATTGTTAATTTGCTATGTATATTGTTTTTGTTATGCCAGTAGAGGCCAATCTTATATGTTTTTTAAATACTGGATCGATAAATGAACCCGGTGAATCTGAATCTGAAGTCTACTGTTGAATATTATTTAAGCCTCATCATTGAGTAAAAGCACAATGCATATGATGGAAGAGGATGACGACTACGATTCCCACTTCGAGTGCGATGTCGACATGACCCCACTCATAAAACAGCCTCTTGATGATACTAAGAAGAACCTCACGAAGGATGGTGTGAAGCGGAAGTGCACACCCCGTCTTGTCGTCTGCCACGCGTTCCTGCTGTTGATGGCACTCGGGTTGATTTTCACGGGATTGCTATTCCTGCCATGGTTGGTAGAGTGCACCTATGGCTACGTAATCCACCATGTGAGTTATATTGCATTCTAATTTTTACGAAACAAAATGAATCTATAACATGTAGAGAAACTAACTGAGATACCAGAGGCAGGTACAGAATAGGGAGGATGAAAATGCGAGAGGGTACGCCATGTCCCTGGGGATGGTACAAAAATATCGGGGGGGGGGGGGGGAGGGGGTTCCAAGGGGATGGGAGGCTGATTTTTTTTTTCTCATACCTAGATCAACACAGTCCAACAAAGGCAAGTGGAGGAGCTACGGGGTGGGAGGAATTCATAATTAATTATCGGCTAATATTAAAAATCATATGTGGAAAATTTCTTGGGGGAAGGAACTTACCAAAACTGTTCGAGATATCAAGAAACCGTCCTGTACCTGTGCATCAAAGCCCTTTGATTCTTTCACAGCTACAAAGAATGTTTTAATTATCGAATATTTCCATTGTATGGTTTTTGACACCTTTAGAGGGTTAGAGGAAAGAGAGAGAGAGAAAGCGAGATAGGGAGAGAGATAGGGTGAGAAAGAGAAAGATAGAGGGTGAGAAATAGAGAAAGAGAGAGAGAGAGAGAGGAGGGTATACCGTTTTCTTTCAGTTTACCACTTCTGCATTTCAATTTTGCTATGTGTCTAAAGATTATGCCTTCGATATCATAATAATCATGATAATAATTTTTTTTTTAAAGAAAACCTTCTTGTATAGCGCATATCACATAACATAAGTATGTCTCTATGCACTTATGAAGAAAAAAAGAAAAGAAAAGAAAAGCGAAGAGAAATTAGGTTACTGAGTTGCTTTTATCGGTTAAACATTTGAAATAAGTGTTTTTTAAGGGCAAGACTTAAACGTATCTATCATGTCTATTGTATTAATGTTTCTCAGAGAGTCAGGGAGGCTATTCTATAAAACTGGAGCAGCATGGGCAAAATAATAAATATTCACCATATGTCTTTGTATGAATAGGAGGAACAATAAACAAAGTATTTTTACATCAACTTTTACATGATCTGGGCCCTCTTGCATAAAAAGTTGCGTTTAATCGCAACTAAAAAAATTAAACGCAAGTCCCAAATACGCGATCCTGATTGGTTGAAAACCAAGTTGCGTTTAATTTTTTGAGTTGCGTTTAATCGCAATTTTTTATGCAAGAGGGCCCATATCATGTTATTTTGTTTCACCTTCACAAGGTCTTCGTTCTGGACCCCAATTCACGCTTTTTTGATGAGTGGGAACATCCCTCTTTACCCACCTATCAGAGTATGTACTTCTTTGACATCCAAAATCCTGTTGAACTGATGAAAGGTCAAAGGCCAAAGGTCGTAGAGAAAGGACCATACGTGTACAGGTGATCAAAGTAACTTAATATTGTTTTACATCTGTCCATCGTTCTGTTCGGCTACATTCTTCTTTTCCTTTATTACCTTCATCTTCTCCTATAATTCACTCACCATTGTTTTTGAATTTTTTTGTTTTCATGTAATGATGCAAGGATTTTAATGAAGTTTCTTTACTTCCAAACTTGTTGCAGGCATGTTTCGAATTTCTCACTCTTTACCCTTTCTTGTGTTTTCCCTTAGAATGGAGTTGGCTCGAGATAACGTAACTTTCAACGATAACGATACCGTGTCCTTTCTTCTACGCTACCGATATTTTTTTGATGAGGATCGTTCTGTCGGACCGGAGTCGGATAATATAACGGTCATCAACTCTCCTTTATTGGTAAACCTCGGATATCGGTTACGGGGTCGGTTATTTGGTTGCATTTGTGCGCTCGTGTTATTACTGGGTTAGATTAAAGATTTTGCATCCCCTCCAGAAAGCACACTTATTAAGTAGCATTGTGTTGTGTAGCATGTATTATTCCATCATGACCATGTTAGAAAGTGCCATCTTGTAAAATAATGGATTGTATTAATTCAAGAATACATTAATGGTGGACCCCCCCCCCCCCCCCCTCTCTCTCTCTCTCCCTCTCCCTCTCTCTCACTTTGGGTATCTATCCCACCGACCTCCCTCTTTTTCTTCCTTCCCTCAATCTCTCTCTCTCTCTCTCTCTCTCTTCCGCTCCATCCCTCCCTCATTTCCTCACTACCTCATTCTCTCTCAATCTATCTCTTTCTCACTCCCTCACGCTTTCTCAATTTTTCCCTTTCTCTCTTTCCACTTCTTTCCATATGCCTTCCTTTCCTAAAAATATCTAAATGTCTAAATTCTGCACTATGTGCCCGTCAACGAAAACACTGTCTTTCTATAATATTCCTTTTTCCAGACGATTGCGCACATGATGAAAGATTATCAGTTATTTGCTCGTACGGCTATCCGTGGTCTCCTCTACGAACTCGATGAGCGACTGGTCGTCACGAAGACGATAGCGGAGATAATGTGGGGATACAACGAACCACTCCTAGCTATGGCTCAGGAGTTCCATTCAGTCCCGCCTGGATTCGAGTCTGGTCGATTTGGCTACTTTGTTGGAGTGAGTCCACACAAAATGAAATTTCATGTAGGCCTATACCGGGGCGGATCCAGGATTTTTGTTATTTTTTTTAAGGGGGCACAATAGTGGGAAATTGTTGTCAAGCAACAACAAAAAACAACAACAACAAAAACAACAAACAAACAAACAAACAAACAAAAGAAAACAAGATCATCAGCTCAAAAGGGGAGAGGGCACAAACTTGGATTTGTGTACTTAAAGGCCACCGCACACCTTACGATTGGTCTGCGATCCGATTTCAGAAGAAAATGTATTATCGTTTGAAAAATCATTTGAAAACGAAAAATATTGTTGATTGAGGGTCTGAATAGTCATACAGATAGTACAATCGATAATACGGCCTTTGCCGAGTTTTCTAGTCGGTGGAATGGCAAAATCGGCTCCGAGCGTTAATGACGTCACAAAAATCGTACGACTGCCTACGATTTGAAATTAATTTTGCCCTTATTCCCTGTAGAAAGCTGGCAGCTCACATGGCTCACCCAAACCCTGTGTTAAGTATTCATATTAGTTTTCAGAATCTGAATAGGATAGATTTCATTTATTAAAATGCCAGTATTTAATGCCATAGCGATTTATTTCACAAATCGGATCGCAGACCGATCGTAAGGTGTGCGGTGGCCTTAAGATATGCCACTTTGGTTTTAAAAAGAAGGAGGCGCGGACTAAGTTGAACTAAGAGTCATGCGTAAGCGCCGATGCGCATCCAGTATTTAACGCGTAATCTCATTGATAGACTTCCCAATAGCGCACGTCACTTGAGCATGATCTGACCAATGCGGTGATGCGTAATATACAGCACGCAACTAGGAATTTAAGTGCAACTTTAAGTGCAACTTGACTCTTTGTGAAACTACCCCTCCCACCCCCCCCCCCCCCCCCCCCCCCCCACCTTGGCGTCAGTCTCATCTGGTGTGACTGGAATTCACAATCCCGAAAGGAATAAATAAAACTGATTTGATATCAATGATCACATATCGGAGGCTCAGGGGTTTTAGCCCCTAAGAATCTAGAAATCACCAATATTCGGGCCGCACCGTTACCTCATTTTCAGAAAACCGTCACCATATGGGTCATTCTTTGTAAAGTGAAACAAATAATCACACATGAGACCATCTAAATTCGTTTCATTACCGGAAAACCAGATTAAATATTGTTGATTTTTTTTAATATCATCAGTTTCTACTTGACAAAAAAAAAAATCCTTTCTTTGACAAGAAAAAAAAAAATCATTTCCAAATCATAATGCTTTTATAGAGACATTTAAAAACGCCTTTTTTGAATGGCCACACACGTGACTGATCCAATTTTCACTTCCAAAAGAAAAGAATGTTCGCTTATTAATGGCAAAGTGCTTTCAAACTGTTGAGAGCAATCCCACCATACATCAATGAAAAGTGGAAACTTGCACTCCGAGGGAACATGAGAAAAGTAAGTTTGACTACGAACAAGTCAGACCCCTTTTCGTGCGAGGTCACACGCGTGACCGACCTAATTTTGACCTCTGAAAGAAAATGATGTACTCTCATTTAAAATAATTACCCTCCGTCTGTTGGGGGTAAGACTGTTATTTAAAAAATCCAAAATAAGAGACTTCTGCTACAAGATAATTACTGAAAAAGTAGGTTTAAATCAACTATTTTCAGGATTTGGGTCACTGAGAATGGCCCATATACTCGGGCAGCAAGGTAGTCTTTCTTTATATCGTGATGGCGAAATTACACTTTTGCCATTATTAATGTATTTTTTAATTTTTGGTCACAACGAGTATTACAAGGTTTCACTTTTCCTCTCTCTTCCAGCTCAACACAACACACATTGGGCAATTCAACGTGTTCACTGGGAAGGAAAACGAGAGTTCATTCAATCACATTGACAGGGTAGATGGCAAGAAAAGTCTACCTTACTGGTGGTCCGATGAAGCCAATGATATTAGTGAAAGCACAGGTAAGTAAGGCCTACATCTTTCTCGACCAGGGCCCTGTTTCATAAAACTTGTTATCAATAACAACTGCCACATTTCTATGACAAATTTGCTCTCAGCCAATCAGATGAAAGGATTTCAGGAGCTTATAACAGTTATTGCAATTTGTTCTATGAAACGGGCCCCTGATTTCAAAGACGATAAACTAACTGTAGAATGAAAAGACATATTCCGCATAATGGCTTGTGCAGGGGCAGTATTATTGTGTGGCTAAGGGGGACACGGAGGCCCCCGGGACTAACCGTTGAAAACAATAAGCTGTAATTTTATCTATTTTTGGAGAAAAAAGTGTGGGTATACAAGAAGTGTATGTAGACACGAACAAATAGATTAAACCCATAATCTTGTTTGATTGAGATGTAGCCATTGAAATGAACCCCCCCCCCCCCTCTCTCTCTCTCTCTTCTTCTTCTATTTAGGAGTGAAATATATTACTTTTGATATTTCTTTTCTCTGTATAGATGGCTCAATTTACCATTCGAATGTAAAGAAGACCGACACTCTACGAATGTACCAGCCTCCCCTTTGCAGGTAAGTGATGTATGTATTTGAAATGTTCGATATTGGGTTTTTACAGACGTGGGAATTACCTTTAAAGTTACCAACCGAAATACGTGACTCGGTTTCGAACCGGGGTCCGTCTGAGTCAGTTTGTAGGCGAAGACAGAGACCTGACTGCACCCTACTTTTGATACTGTTAATGGACTTCAAATTCTTATAGTGTACCAATCACCTGAAAAAAATAATTAGCTAAAAGTATAAATTAGCCTACAAAACTTTATCTGGCATTCCCTATATAGGTCAACATTACAGGAGTATGAAGAAATAAAGGATAACCTGAAAACTGCTCTCACGGAACCGAACTCCGAGTTTGGTTCCGCGCATGGTTCCGCGCGAGCCCTTATCTTGGCGAGCGCGTACAAGTGTGTCGGGTAGTCTACTCACGACTCGCATTTACGCTTATAGAGAGTGTAATTAAAATTGCAATAGCTCTTTATAGAATCAATATTTGAAGCCCATATTTTGAATATAGTATAACGACATAGAACCTCTTACATACAGAGCAAAATATTGTTTGGTGATTGGTACCCTTTAAGGTACTCAGTGGCTGATCCAACGGGAACGGGGACACTACCCCTTCTACACTGATTAAAAAGATTGCTCTAAATTTTGAATCTGTTATCATTGGAAATATGAGACCTTTCAGGAGCCATCCCTTTCATGTGACTCTATAACTAATAATAATAATAATACATAACATTTATATTGCGCTTAATACAATGTTTCTAAGCGCTGAAGTAGTATTATTACCCTGGCTTTAGCCCAGCTGCCCTGTAAGGCGCTGAAAGCATTCAATGAAAGCATAACTATGATATTTTTCCACATAGGAATAATAAAAATGAAAAATCTTTACAAATTATTTTCACCTTTACCAGAACTCAAGCTTCTCTTCGATCCTAAGAAATTCAAATTGTCTTTAAAGTTATATAAAAAAAGAAGAAAATTATTTCCTACTTTTCCTAGGTCTGTGTCGTATGATTTTGTAAAAGATTCCACCTACGAAGGCATCCCGCTGCTTAAATTTGGTCTGTCGCCCTCTACCTACATGAACGCCACAGCTTTCCCGCTGAACGAGGGATATTGTAGCGGCCAACGACAGCTGTGTGGACCGTCAGGCATAATGCGACAAGACCCTTGCCGATATGGTGAAAAAATGATTTCATTAATTCATTCAGTATCATTTTATCAATGCATAAACATAATAAAGAACATTGTATATTATCAAGACAACACTACAAAAAAAAATGGCGTATGGGTCACGAGAGCAGGTGCTCCCTCCCCCAATCAAATGGCGAAAAAGGAAGGGGGGAAAAAAAAAGAGAAAGAGAGGAAAGGAAAGGGATAGGGGGGAAAGGGCGAGATTTTTTTTTTTTTTTTTTTTTTTCTAACACACATGCACACGCTGGTATCAATATGCCTATAGCCCTTCATTTATTTGATTACGATAAAAGAGCAATGTAGATAAAATGCCTTGCTCACGGGTATAAGTGCCGTGCCGGGATCGAACGCCCGATCCTCGCATCTCCAGTCATGCGCCTTAAACCAGTGGACCACGCAGCAGATAGGATAGGAACTCTTCCCGCACCCTCTCCCTCATCAATGGCCTAGTAAATTCGCATTGCATTTTCCGAGTAAGACCGGTGCCCCCCCCCCCCCTCCCACGGTGCCAATGCCCCCTCACTTGGTTGCTACGCCACTGATAAAAGCGCTTATCAATAACAATAACAATAACAATAACAATAAATGCATTGCTAAATTTGCTACATTCATTTTTTTTTTTTAATAAACTGAATTTTTTTGAGCTGTTCCAGTACCGAGAACAGCCAGAGAATCAATGTTAAGCCAAAGTTAGGGTTTTCTTTGATTTTTTTTTTTTAATGAATTAGATATTTAGAATATCCAAATGTCCAATACCGCAGGAAATGAAAATTGATGTAATTATACACTGTCTGTTTCAATAGTTGATCCATACAATAAATCACTAGGCTTAACACGGGGACTATCCAATTCCCGTAGGTAGGTAGGTAATAGGTTAATTGAAATGAACATTATAAAGAGTTAACAAATCCAACGATATCCTTTCCAAAATGACATAATTATATAGATTTGGCGGAAAACTTGTAAATTCAAATTCCAACTCCGATTCCCTGTATGAACATGGTAACAATACTTCAAAAGCTGAGGAGCCGATAATGGGATGAAAGCCCACGAAAGATGGTGTAACATTAGAATAATAGAGCAGCGGAATTCAAAACGAAAATCGTACAAAATAGATATCAGTTGAACTCGATGTTTTCTTATCCATGTGATCGATGCAGGAAGTCCGATCGCCATATCGAATCCTCATTTCCTAGGAGGTCAACAAACTTTGTTGAATGACGTCGACGGGTTGTCACCCAATGCCTCTCTACATGAAAGCTACATGGATGTCGAACCGGTAAACGTATATTCCATTTGTTAAGGGACAAAGTATTCTTTAAAATCTTCATTATCATCATAAACATCATCGTCATCATTATAATCCCCATCGTTTTCACCACTATTATCATTGTCATAATTGTCATCATAATCATCATTATCATCATCAACATCATCATCATCATTATCACCATTGTCATCATCGTCATAATTTATCATCGTTATCATCATTTGCATCATTATCATTATCGTCATCATTATTATCACTGTCATCATCATCATCATCATCATCATCATCGCCATTGTCATCATCGTCATCATTATCATCATCGTTATCATCATTTGCATCATCATTATCGTCATCATTATTATCACTATCACCATTGTCATCATCTTCATCAATATCATCATCATCATCATCATCACCATGTCCACCATGATGATCGTTATCACTATCATCATCATTATTCTCATCGTCATTAATATCATCATCATCGTCGTCATCACCATGACCACCAACACCACCCTCATCATTATCACCAACATCATCATCATCATCATCGTCGTCATTGTACTTTCATCCTAATTTTCCTCCTCCTCCTCTTCTTCCTCCTCTTGCTCCTAATGATGTTACTCCTCCTCCTCATTATCATCTTTGACAGTTGTAAGTAGAGTCTATTTGACCATCATCTCGACTCTGACTTCGAGAGAAGCTTTCATTTCTTTACTAAATTCATCATTGATTGCTGCTCTTATTATGCTTACAGAAAACTGGTATTCCTTTCGTGATGAAGTTTCGTGTCCAAATCAACATGTTTATGGAGCCAGTAGGCGGGGTGACGTAAGTCAAACAATGCAAAACGATGACAGATTTGCATCCTCATAACAATCATTTCGATTAATTCAATTCGATATTGGTATCAATTTCTGCAAAAGATCAAAGGGGGGAATCGCAATGCTAGGAGAACAGGTAGAGAGGCATTCCATTGTGTAGTCGGGACAGAAAACAATTTTTTTTTTTTTTTTGAATGATTTTTTTATTTCTTCCTCTTGACAAATTCACAATTCAGCAAAAATTATTTAAACAAAGAATGAGTTCATAATCATACAGAGTTCTTCATAAATTGCATAACGAACAAAAGTTTCAAAATAATTATTGTACATTTCCTTTTCTAAAAACAAAGATTTTTCAAACAAAGAACTTTCATCGATCTCTAAAAATAGAAAGAGAGAGAGAGAAAAAAGAAATATGGGTAATTATACTTTCCCATCCATATAACTTTTAAATTAAACTTCCATTATTCATGCTCTTAGAGGAAGGTATGATTTTTTTTTTGTTTGTTTGAATGATATTTCTTCCTCTTAACAAGTTCATAATTCGAAACAATTATTACAATAACAAAGAATGAGTTCATATTCATACAAAACACTTCATGAATTACATGAATAACAAATCACATGAATAACAAAAGTTTCAAAAGAATGATTGTTCATTTCCTTTAAAAACAAAAACAAAAACAAAAACAAAAATTTTCAAAGAAATATTTCAAAAATTACATCGATCTCTGAACATATTAAAAAAGAAGAAAAAAAAAAGAATATAGGTAATTATACTTTTCCCATCCATTAACTCTTAAATCAAATTCTCATTCTTCATGCTCTAAGAGGAAGATATTAAATATTTAGCCCCACCTTATCTCACATCAGCAAACACCTAAACACACGTAGTTATCATTTCGGCAGCAGGTGGGTGTGTTGCCGGCTTCTTCTTGGTGACCTTCTTGGTGCTATCCTTCTCAGCCATCTTGGTAAACGTTGCTCCGCGAGGTGACCAAAAAAACAAATATTGACTACCAAAAGAACCAGTCGAGCGCCCTCACGTGGCCACCGACTCGGGAAAAATTAGAAAGAGTGGCCAGGGGAAAGTCCTGTTGTGGGTTTTTATGTCGTCTTTTAATGGGCCGTTTTCGTAATGTATTCAAATTTATACACGTTTGCCTAGTGACAAACTATTACATTCACCTGTAAGAACCTATTCTTTTTCAATAGTCAGAATGTGAATTGCATGTATTAGGCGTTGTTAGGTTGGACAAACATTTCGGCTTGCCCAACCTAGCAACACATAATGTATGCAATCTGCATTCTGACTATTGAAATACAATGACTTGTAACAGGTGGATGTGATAGTTCGTTATTAGGAGTTTGACAAACAGGTAAGCATTAAATTTGAAGCATTATGAAAATGACCTATTGTATCTCCACACTAAATCAGGATTTTAGCCTACTAACGTGTGATCAGCTTCATAATGTGTATACAAAAGATAGGAGGAGGAGAGTATTGGCAGTGCCTTCAGAATGTCTCATCCAACCCAAACTCTATTCTATACAAAATTAATGCATGTATACACGAAAAATAACAATGGTCATGATGGTAGTTTGACGACTGGGTGCGAATGTTGGGCTTGACAATGTATGGGTAGTGTATACTTGTTGTAGGTATACATGTATTTACTTTCCTTACCCCCCCCCCCCCCTCCTCTCTCTCTCTCTCTC
Organism: Heliocidaris tuberculata; assembly: GCA_025618425.1. Lineage (NCBI taxonomy): Eukaryota > Metazoa > Echinodermata > Echinoidea > Camarodonta > Echinometridae > Heliocidaris > Heliocidaris tuberculata. The sequence continues at coordinate 28,942,823 of CM046841.1, forward strand.
TCTCTCTCTCTCTCTCTCTCTCTTCTTTCTCTATTATATTACCCAATGAATTTCCCGCACCTAAATTCGTGTTCTCGTCGTGTGCAGAGAGACAGAAGAAGTTCGAGAGATGTATCTTCCATTGCTCTGGATTGACCAGGTGAATATACCCTCTCAGTGGCTTATCCAGACATTGATAAACGGAGGGGGGGGGGGGGGGTTCATAAGTGGGCTGCCTGTGTATCATAAACCTCGGTGAATTGTAATTTGAGTTTTGACCTGACAAACTTTTGTTATCGTTTGTAAAGTGAAAGTTGAGAATGATCCTCAGTCATGTTTGAATATATGAATTTGAATTAAACCTCGCCCGCTCGGGGAGGGGGGGGGGGGTCTTTAAACTGAGGAGGGACATACACCGTCCCCATCCTCTACTGGATACGCCAAGGCCCTCCTGCTCCCCAAGCATAACCCGGCCGCCACCCGGCCATGCTTCAATTTCAAGATATTTTCCTAATGGTACTACTCTCTGAAAACGTCAGTGATCACTTTTTTTAGGAGTGAATATAGACTTATTTTGGCTGCTCTCTAAATTTGAAAAAAAGTTTATCTATTTTCACTATATTTTTACTCCCCCGGGGGACACACAGGTATAAACAATTAATGACATTGATTTTACTCAGAAATGTTGAACAGTAAATGTAATATTTGTTATTCTTTATTTCTTCAACAGAGCGTTGAAGCCGACGACCTAATAGTGTCCGAGTTCAAGTTGGGCTTCGTGGAGTTGTGGAACATCATGGTCGGTGTGAAATGGTTGCTGTTCAGCATCGGCATCATTATCTTTCTCGTTCTCCTGGTGAAGATGGCTAGGATGGCAACGAAACCAAACGACATCGCGAAAGAGATAAAGGTTAGTGTAAGTTGGACGCGTAATCGTAGGCAAGGGAGCAATAGGGGTATATGACCCCCCCCCCCCCCCCCCCCCCCCTGAATCATCATTGTGTCTCTGTCTGTGATATTGTTATTTAATGTTTTACGTTGGACTTGTGTTTTAGTGTTTTTAAAATGATAAACGTTTGAAGCTGATTTCAATAGTTTACGATGAATGTGTGTTCATATTGCCAACAACACAGACAGTGTTGAATGTTATATTCAACTCTAAGGCCGGAATTCACAATGGAGATTAAACCTAAACCATAGTTTAAACCCCCTATGATTATTTAACATCCTTTGTGAATTCGGGCCTAAAATAGTTGATTGATGGATAAGCCTAGAAACGTGATCTGAGGATTGAAATGTGTTATATTTCTCTTTAATATTCACTCTCGATTCTCCGTCTTCTTTGTAGGCTGCCCCCTCTCTCCTCCTCACTCCTCCCCCTCCCCCCTCCCCCCCCTCTCTCTCTCTCTCTCTCTCTCTCTCTCTTTCTCCACTCTCTACTGAGAACTTTTGTTTGCATGACTTCTGCACCATACACGAAATTTTATATTTTTAATTTTCTCTTTTCTCATCTACGGAACTAACTCCTTATCACTCTCGTACAGGAAATCAAGTAGGTAAATCATTAGTTATCTTCAAAAGATTTATCACTTTTTCATACTTCATAAAAATTTATTTTTCTAGTGCATCGGTTTCTTCGTTTGTCCTTTGGACCACGCACGCTCATTTATCCATACAATTTTTAAAATGCAATATACACATAAACTGGGAGGTAAAAATGATCGAATACAAATCACGTACACGATCCCCAAAATGATAGAAAAAGAAACAAACAAACAAAACAAAAAAGTCTGGTATCCCAAACAATCAACACACACAATCGGATGTGACCTCAATCACCTAGAACCATTGCATGACACTAAATCATTTATAATTCAGTTGCTCCGGCATGTTCGGTGTTATTCTTTCATCATTTTTTGTTTATGTTTATGATTGATGTAGAGAGGTCGTGGTCTAGTGGATACGTCACCGGACTGTGGGTGACATGGTTCGCGGTTCAAGTCC
>CM046841.1:28945305-29086451 GCA_025618425.1 Heliocidaris tuberculata
CGTAAAAAGATGTCTCAATTTTTCTTGATATTTCATATACATGTATATCTTACTCCATCTTTTAAAGTGTGATTTGCCAAACAGGCGCAGATGGACAATGGGTGTGTACATAATCCTGACAATATCATTACTCTTTTGAGAAAGCAGTACAATTTTTACAATTTAATAAATTATTATTGAAATGATCATTTGACACCAAAATTGCACCCCAATAAAGTTACAATACTCAAGATTGTACTATGTAAATCTTAGCTGAACTGAATGAGACACTTTGGGGAGTTATTAAGGTTGTAATGCCAAAAAAGAGAGAGGTTCTTTCTCTACATCCAGAGCATTTTGGGCAGCAAAGCTTGGTTTTATAGGGGCATGCACTTTGGTGTTTTTTTCAGGGCGTGTTACACCCCCTTCCCGATGGAAATTTTCGTCAGTTTTTATATTTTTGTAATCTACACCCATAACTCTTCCTTCTGACAAAATTTGGTTAATGGGCCTTAGGGAAAAAATTTCCCCCAATTTTTAGGGGCGGTCTGACAACCCATCCCGACGGAAAATTTTGTCAGTTTTGGTGTTTTGGTAATCTATAGTCATACACCTTCCTTCTGACAAAGTTTGGCGCATATGTTAGATGGGTTGAAATTGCCCCGACTTTGAAGCCCCTTTTGGGGGCTCTAGGGGCCAAACCCGGCGGCTTCGTTCGAGCTGAAAAGCTTTTTGTGAAATGTGAATGATTTTGATGGTCTTAGCAACTTTAAGGGGTCAAATTTCATAATTAAGTAAAATGGGGTGACTATTTCGGGACAGGCTCCTGGCCTAGTAGCGGCTCCGACGGGCCTGGCTCTACTCTCTAGCCCTACTCTAGTGAGGCCAAAGAGTATAAATACGAAAAGTGCTTAGTCCTGAAATAAAACACTTGTACATATTGTGCTACATGTCTATCTGCCTTCTTCTTCTTACTTTGGTTTTATTTGGAAATTAGTCAGAGCTGACTTTTTTCGCCACAAAATTTGCTTTTATTTATCACAAAATTACATATTCCTGAATGAATATTTTATGTCACACATTCATTCTTTTGTATTATTTTTCATGTCATTTTCATGTACTTGAAAAACAAATTTGTTTGGTGGTAGTGCATGTACCGTATTACGCGCACCCCCCACCCCCCATTATTCCGGCAGATTGGTGAAATAATTGTGCATTTTTCATAAAAGCATGAAATCTGGTACGTAGAGTTTTTAATGCCGAATAATTCTGGATATGGGGCCAACAAAAATTCGGGCCCTGGGGCCCGCTGTGCCCATTTTTTTTTTAATTGGCCCTCTCAAGGTCTTTTCCCTTCAAAGTTGATGTAATCAAATCAAGTTTGATATAATGAAGTATTTATGTAATATTTCACGGCCTCTAAAATCAGACAAATGCTTTGGGTGCCCGTTTTTCATATAGGCCCTATATTAAAATATTGTAAAGTCACTGAATTGTTGAATATAAGTAAAATGCTTCTAACTGTGATCAGTTGACAGTATGTCTTTGAAATCAATGAGATATGTGGCGCAGGTGCCCATTATAACCAATTAAAACCCTAAAAGGCCCAAAATAATATATCTGCAATATAAGTTTTAAAAATCTATGTTTCTATTAAATGTCGAATGGTATAGACATCGATTTTGAAAACGAGGTTATATAAAAAGCTCACTTTAGCAGGCCACATAGGCCCATCGATGGCCCATTCGAGACAATTAAATTTGATTAATTCCCTCACAGAGGTTGGCCAAATTCAACAAATTCAAAATAGCTGCCAAAGTGTTATAATGCCGGTGACACGACATTAATTTTGCTCCTGCGACATTTGCTCCTCCGTCCACATGGTCCATATTTCGAAAGGTCAAAGGTTAAGGTCAAGGTCATGATTTGTTTTTTTTTTTGTTAAGGACAATGTGAAGATTAGGATTAGGGTTAGGGTTAGGGTTAGGTTTAGGTTTAGGATTAACATGGCAAAGTTAGACCGGAGCAATTGTCGCAGGAGCAAATGTCAGTCATGGAACCTAAAATGCCTACTTGCATGTAAATTGAGTTTTGCAAGCTAGTTATTATAGGCATAATAGTTGGATCACTTCATTTCATGAAGATGGCCGTCACATTCAAAATGGCCTCCGTTGTGATTTAAGATGTGACTATTGGCATTTTAAAGTTTACGTTGTATCTGGAAAGCTTATAACTTAGTATAACGTGTGGAATTTAGTATTGTTATGCTGGAAATTTCTATAAACAGAAAATAATCCATCTAATATTTAAAACACGTTTCTCTTCTTATTGAAGAGTTATTCATGAATAATATACATTAAAGTGACAGTAAATTGAAGCTCCTAATGGCGCCATCTTTCAACAGGATTTGAAAAATGTCTGTGCCTCTAATTTTCCCATCATGCCCCATTCTAGTTTGTAGAAGCTTAGAATGTATCTGAAGGCAATTTTCCACATGTGCAACGTCAAAAATAATAGTGTGAAATATAAAATGTGCATATTTTCCAAACAGCTTTTTGTCAAAATTCAAAATGAAATGCATTTAATTTTTAAATTATAATCTCAATTTAGCAGTTACTGTAAGGTGGCGCTGTTCAAGTTTTGCCAGTTTAATGCCATTTTAATATTCTGATGAAGCCCCAAAATACTCTTCTTTTACAAATAAATGTTATTATGCCAAAATAAACCTATTATTAGATGCAAAGAAGTAAGTGATATTACTGCACTTTCCTCTTTTTTCATCTTCGTGGCCATATTGAAAAAAGACAAAACTGATATGTCCTTATGAAACAACCTAGGCATCGTAAGATTTATAAACATGCCAATTAATATCTGTATTCTTCATAAACATCTCCAACACCTATTAAAGGGCAATCCAAACCTTGTAAAAAGTTTTTATGTATAAAATCCAAAAAAAAAAAAAAAACCCCAGCAACAAACAAACACAAATATAATGATGAAAGTTTGAAAGAAATCGGATCAAGAATAAGAAAGTTACCAATTAATGTTCAAAAATGAGATCACTATTTAAATCGCAAATTGGCAGTTGGGTCAGTCGATTGTGAGGTATTGGCGGTCAGCTCTCGATTTGGTCATACACCGTTAATTTTCATTTTTCTCATAAGCCCCTTTTCCCTCGGCGCACTACTAAAAATATATTTTCGTAATATTTTTTTGAAAAATTGACATTTCAGTCATTGTGCGTGTTGGAGCAAATGGGAGAGTTCTCCACCGCTACATCACAGTGACATTACCGATTCGGCCAAATTGAATTTCCCATTTGTATATAGGGATTACAACTTTCATATTGCTTGTCCGATTTCGTTCGAACTTTTAACAATATCTACTTCTTTGATTTTTTTTGCTTTCTTCCAGAGCAACTTGACATTAAGGTTGGATGTCCCTTTAAAGAAAGAGAGCCTGAATACATGATTATATAGCATATTAACCATTTTACATTTTGATGCTTTATTCCAAAATGCAAAATTATCAGATGCAAATTACATTTCAACGCTTACGCAGCATTTTTCAATTTGATGGCAATCTTGGAAATGAAATTCCCCACTATTTAATTTTTTTCAGCATTATAAGATATTCCTTTAATTTGGTTCCATGGTGTCTCAACCAAATACACCATTGTAACTCGCTTATGTCTGCTTTTGGTTAAAAAGTTCCAACATCCATAACTTTCTACCTATAAGATATAAGCTTCAAGACACAGCAAACTTAATGGAAATAACCACATCTTGAAACAGACCAGTGGTCATTTTGAATTTGACGGCCATCTTAATGAAAGGAAGTGACCCTACACTACAGGTATTCTGCTTATAAAACATACTACCTTGCCAATAGTTATGCTTTAAACTAAGCCCAAACTCAAAGTTATATGCATATTCAAACACTTCGGGGGCCGTGTTGAACCCTCTTGTGAGGGAAAGAATTGTCTTTGATGGGCCATCAATGGGCCCATGTGATTCCTAAAGTGGGACTTTTTATATGACCTTGATTTCCAAATTAATGTCTACCATTTGAAATTAAAACCAAATATTTTTAAAAAATCTTATTTTGCACATAGATTATTTGGGCATGGGCCTTTTTGTTGTTGTTATAATGCAAACCTGTGGCACCTATGCTGTTGATTTCAAATACGTAATGCTGACTGATCACAATTAGAAGCATTTTACTTAAATTCAACATATCAGTGACTTGGGAACCTACACAAACAAGTTATGCTTTCCAGTAGGTTCCTTTTTCATTTCATGATTTTGTACTTTGCAAATCATATTGTTTTGTATTTGGAAAAAAATGAAATGAAATAAATCTTGCATCAATCAATCAAAAACTTTATTATATTTTGATATATAGGATGGCCCTTTATTTGAAAAATAGGCACCTAAATCATTTGTCTAATTTTAGAGGCAGGGAAATATTGCATGACATTTCATTATATCAAACTGAATTTGATTACACCAACTTTGAAGGGGAAAGACCCTTAGAGGGCCATTAAAAAAGTGGGCACAACGGGCTCCAGGGCCCGAATTTTTGTTGGCCCAATATCCAGAATTATTCGGCATAAAAAACTCTACCTACATGCCAAATTTCATGCTTTTATGAAAAAGTGCACAATTCCAGCGATTTTCTTCACCAATCTGCTGGACTAGTCCGGCAAATTGGTGAAATAATTATGCACTACATGTGACATATTCTGAAGTATCATATTTTATGCTTTCAACCTTTTCATTCTCATGACTTCTCTTAGAATTTTCCCAATATTTAATGACTTCTAACTCTCTTCAACCCAGTGGCCAAAAATGAATCGAATATGAGTAAATTATCCCAAATGCTCTCAGTATGTAAAGCCACTTATACAGATACGCTTTGGCGGCATATCTCCAAAATTTGGCTGAATTGTGCACTTTTGTCTAAAAACACCAAAACTGGTACAGTTGTTGAATGATACATACTGAACAATATTAGATGTGGAAGCACTTCCAAAAATTTATTCATGGGGTAATTTTGAAGGAATTTGTAATTGCAAAACCTACTCAAGTAGATAACTCCATCACCTAGACATTCGAACACTACCTTATTCATGCATTGCTCCGAATATCACTGTGTTAGCGCAAAGGTGGTAACCTTACGCAATAAGACTTACTAGAGCGTGTCTATTTTGGTCGAATTGTACATAGGGTATGTGCAGTACTAGGTCTGGGTACAGAAAGACAGAAATGCTATGATAAGTGTTCAGAATGATTCGCGCAAATCATTGATGTTAAGAGCAAGTAATTTTAAGGCGTGAAGAGGTTGTATATATATATATAAGGACTATGATATTCTATTCCAAACCGTCAACATAAACAAGCAATTGTTTGTGGTTCCTGAGATAAAATAGGGGTCTATAGTCATGACAGTATTATGAGGCAAGAGAAGAAAGAGAAGAAGAGGGGAACTTCGAATATATGAATTATGAAATAAAAAACGATTATTTTAACAGACACGAAAAGAAGAACCGTCATGACTTCATAAATGATAATATTGGTACGAGAATCAGAAAGGGACCTCTGAAGAAGAATACGAACATGACGAAGCTGAATAGACTGATAAATGACAAAAGCTCCTTTCAAGAAGTTATTCCTTAAAATGCCCCGCCCAAGGACAGAATATAAAAGAAATTCTTTTGAATAAGAAGCCAGTTTGTTTAATGCACTCCCTGGGAATGCTCAGACGTGTATATCCCTTTATTAGGCAAAGCTTTAAATCTTAACTCAGTGGAAATATATCATTACTATTCAAATATGTACATTTTATAATACCATTAATTCACTCATCATTTTTGTAATTTGCCATGTTACTTAACTATTATATATTTTGTATTTTCATGTAGAATGATTTGTTAAACTGCAGGGCCCTTTGGAAAGCAGTTTTACATAACTGAACAGGCCAAACCTGCATTATAAAATAAAGAAGACAAAATAATTTTCAGTAAAACATGTATATATATATATATTTTTTTTTAAAGGAGACAAAATAAATAAATATAAATTACGTAAAAATCATCATAGTACAAACGATGGTAATAAATCATAATGTGTATTAACACACCTCCATATAATACTCGGGCCACTATGCGTTTTTGATGGATGGCAAATAGGGTAAATTGTCCCCCGCCGCCCCCCCCCCCCCCCACCACTAACAGATTCCCAACCATAAAAAAGGGTTCACTCATATTTAAGTCACTGTGAATCAATCATTTCTATGTAAATTGTATCCAAACTGCTTTTAAATCAAGAAATAATTTGTTATAACAATATGGAGTAGATGCTGTTAAGCCAACCAACAATAAGATAAGCATTGTTAATATTGTGGCAGACATGAAGCCAAACAATGGGAAATTTGAACGCCTCTGTAACTAATTCAGATATATTCTATTATATTATATATAATCTTAAAATATACAAGTAAGTATGGTTTTTGCATGAATGAGAAAGAAAACACTTTCAATCAAGATGGAATGAGGCCATTTTTCTCGCTTGCTTTGCTCGTTTGCAATTAGCTAGCATGAATATATTAGCTAGTATGAATAAAACTACAATGGGTCAAAAAATAGAAGGAGGTTATTAAATGAAAATTATGGTTGTAAAATTGTGGAAATATGAATTGATGGAACAGCTAACGTTCTATCTTCCCATTACCTACGCAAATTAGGACCTGGAAAGGCAATTTTTTTACCTGGATCACCAGCGGCTTAGATATTTTGCACCTCGTGAAGGTCTAGATACGCCACTGATGAGGGGAAACTGCACAGGAGGGGGAGGGTAGTCACAAGGGGGCATAATTATGCATCGCCATTTCCATATATAGGTGTACTGCCTTAAGGCGTAATGAGCCGAACATTTTGAGGTGCCGTGGCTGAGCTAAGAAGAATACAAAAACCCTCTATCAAGAGCGCCAGAACGCAATAATTATACTCGCATATAAATAATTTAAAATGGAGGGGGGGGGGGGTATCCCCGCCCCTTCCATAAATAAGGCGACTCTGCACAATAAAACCGTCGCCCTTCTTGACACCTCTTTATAAATGATACAGAAAATCTTGGCGTTTCTAGTTTGACGCTTTCCATTTCATTTACATGGGTAATTCAAAGTCTAAGCCTAAGAGTGATTTTTACCCTTTTCTCTCTTATAATTAGAACATGCAGCTGAAATTGTCATTAATTCTGTCTATTGTGACTTTTAATTTCGGGTGGACGATCAAGCGAGTCGATTTACCATTTTGAATTGTAAAACTTGTAGAGCACTTTAGATCCTCAATAGTGTGATGAAGCCTTAAGTTATTTGAACATTTTCCTTTTCCAAATTTCCTGAGGACCTGTCATCAAGTCCATCCCCGAATTAAGCTCCTGTCAGTGGTAATATTTCTCATAATTATTTCACAGAATTATTTCACAGGCCTTCGTTTTTGAACCTATTGACTATTGTAAAGGGCTCTGGTATAGGCAAGCCTAAAAGTGGAAAGTTTCCCTCCGATAATAAGAAAATTCTGCAGTCCCGTTAAATGATTTTTACTTGCTGTATAGAAACATTGGACTAAAATTTGCACAAAACTGTTTCAAGCACCATATCCTAATATTGTTCTTATTAATTTTACGACATTTCCAACACAAATTTGTTTTTTAGACGAATCAAACGTCAGGATTACATTTTTAGAAATGATTTTCAACTCTAAATAAGCTAGCAGCAAGTCAATAAGCGCTTTTTGTCTCTACATTTATCTCTGTAAAACTTCTCGTCCATTAACGATTCGTCCTAAAAATACTAGAACCTCACGGCCGTAACTGGAAGTACCGAATTTCTCATTGAATTGATCGGGGCCGTGGTACAGACTCCCATCTGGTAGGGTCCGATTTTTTATTTTTTATTTTTTTTTACAGGCGATTTATTGTTTGTTGAACTGTACAGGAATTTCATTACAATTTAGCCAAAAATTCCCTCAAAATTGCGTTTTGGAAAGTGCTTCCATATCAAATGTTGTTCAGAATGGAATTCTTAACACATGTGCCAAATTTGGTGCTTTTAGACAAAAGTGCACAATTTTCAAGCTATGCCGCCTTATTATAGTGTTTGAGTGTTTATATGCGTGTACGTGTTTGTGTGTGTGTGTGGGGGGGGGGGGGTCATCACCTTCCCCGTGTTTCCCCATTTTTTTCCTTCTAATCAAACATGAATGAAATACATGTATGTCCATGTTAGGGCATATATATTCCATGCTAGTACCTGGAGCTTATTTCTGCTACCTGAATTTTGTATAGGAGGGGGTGACCCCCAATACTAAACATCATTTTCTTTTCCGGTCACTTTTTCAAATCATATTTCCCCCTCAGTTTTCTCCTTTAAATTTTGGTAAGCCATTGAGATACCAAACTGAATAGAAATTATTAAAGTAAAAAATGTCGTAATTTACACGCTAAAAAAAAATTCAAAGGTTAATGGAATACATTGCCCCCCTCTACCTCTGCATCATGGGGGGGGGGGGAGAGCAACACTATAGTCTTTCTCAGTGAATTCGATGATATATTTTTCCTACGGTTTTGTTTCTATTCAGTATGCTGTTTTAAACTTGTTTTTTGTTTGTTTTGTTTCTATGGATAACTACATTCTTTGTCAGTCAAGTATAATCTGATAATTATGTAAAACTTTGTTTTGATATAACGTGCCTTTACTTTGTTATATTCTGTTCCTATATATTCAACATGCCTCTGCTGAGTTTTGTTTTGTTTTGTTTTGTTTTGTTTTGATGATAATCCTATTATGTCAGGATTCTATATCGATACATTTGAATTCATATTTGAATATGAATTTGAATTTGAATTTGAATTTGAATTTGAATTTGAATTTGAATTTGAATGTGAATGTGAAGGTGAATTATTCTGTCACTTGACATGCTAAACAAAATTTACCCCTTCTTTCCCCACTTCGGTAGGAGTAAAACAAGAGTGTGTTCTAAGCCCAACCCTTTTGTCTCTTTATCTGAACAATATTGTAAATTTGTAGATTCATTCGGAGATGATTGCCATCCGGTGACATTAGGTTCAGGATTTTAAAAAAAATCATGCCTTATGTATGCCGATAATCTTGTCACCTTATGTGAAAAAGAGTGGACTTTTTAAAAGCAATGAACGACTGAAATGAATATTGTGAAAAGTGGAATTTAGAAATTAACATGGAAAAGACAAAGATAATGATTTTCAATAAGGCGGGAAGAATGATAATATAAAATTCAGAAATATGGGAGCTTAAATATTTGATAAATGAGACTAAAGAACTTGAAAATGCTAATTCAAAACTTTCCTACAAGAAGCCTTACAAGTAAAGTTTTTAAAAATCCTAATAGAAACGAATAGATCGCCGAAAACAGGGCGATACCCCCTTGCTTCAATAACATTAAAAGATGCGGTCGGTTGTTGGCATCACATAATAAACTCCGCTGACAAAAGCTTAGTAAAGCAAACTTACATTGAAGGATGAACATAAACACTAATTCTTGCAAACACCTGAAGTCTTTTTAAAACTCATCAGGATTTTCACATTATTTGGCGAAATCATAATACTTTTTCTACCCGAAGGTTAATTAAAAGATAGAAATTTAACAATCTGGAAAGACACCCTAATTAATGAAAAGAATACCGAATATTCTACAAAATTGAAAAAACATATAAAATCCTAAAAACCAATTACAAATTGGAAAACTACCTGTTGCTCGATATTGAAAAAACACATATATCAATATACCAGAATCATGATATTAAAGTAATATAGGTTTATCCCGGTCAAATTCGAAAAATTAGCATTCAAATTCATTTTCAAACGCTCATATTCAAGCGATTTGCTAGTCCGGTGTACTCTTTTGGTTCATATTAGTTTTCAGTCGTTCAAATTCATTTTCCAGCATCCAAAATGTGCTTCGAACATCCAAATTAATTTAAAGAGACCAAAGCGTCATTCAAATTCATTATGACGACTCAGGTGCGGATTCTTGCTCAAGTTTTACTTTCCTTTTCATTAATAGACAGTCAAGTTAGCAGTATGTTCATTCATTTTCAAACAGATAAAACACGTACAAAAACTATCCGGGTTTGCCTTCTTTATGAATCTAATTTCTCCAATTAATTCGTCATTTAAGCATTCTCATTTTTTCCCCAAAATAAATTGTTACAAAATGATGTAGTCAATTATTGGACTACCCTTAACTTTTCATTCTGAATCATTTCAAATGTGTACTGCGTATTTAAAATAGGCTTTCACATCATCTTTTCTGTCTTTAAAAAAATATATAGTTAGTCTAATCTTATTTGTGTCAGTTGACCATTTGCTTTGTTATTTTTTCTCTTTTTTTTTAAATCTCAGCCTGTCCCCCCCCCCCCCCCCCATAGGAGGGGTGCTCACGGGGCTCGAGCAATCCCACTTGATAGTCAGAAATCATTCCGCGGCGCTTGCGTTTGATTATCAACTTTATTCTGTTTCATAATTTTACCTTATTGTAGAATATAAATATATATATCATTTTTCATCATTATCATTTATTCCTGATCGATGACATTGCAAGAACACGACTTTACATGTTTCTAAATCTTATTATGTAAAAACAATTTGAAAATTTGAAGGGAAGGAGTGCATTGTTAGAGCCACTGCTTAACTCGCGAACATGCTTTTCTACTGATGAATTCGAATTCCCAAATATTCGCGATCCGAAGCTCCCGTAATTTTGAATGCTTATTAAGTAAAATTCTAATTTGAATGCTCATTCTATCAAAATCCATGATAACAGCATGCAATCGCTTGCCCTAAAATCAAATTGTATGCTCATTTTAGGCAACTGAATGTTGATTTTGACGAGCCTTCAAATTCATATGAAATTGAGCGACTGTGCATCAATTTGGATACTGTTTTGATGAATTTGACCGGGAAAACCTATAGCAACCTAATGATTGAGGAAGGTCGTTACAAGAAATTAGCACAAGCAGACAGGATATGCTCATTCCGTAAAGTAGGCATAGATGATGAAATGCACTTCTTATTGAAATGTTCCCACTTAAATGATCTCAGATTAAGAATGTTCTCTAAACTTAACATGATTTAAATGATCTTCAAAACCCAAACGAAGAAGAGAAATTCAAACTAATTATGTCAATTAACGAAACAGACATAAACACAATAATATTCTTAGGAATAAGCGAAATGTATGACAAACAGACCTGCTGAAAAGCAATAAATCATAAAATCAATATAATGCCCCCCTCCCCAATTGTGTAATACATGGCTAATCTGCCACAAGGTGTTGGTATATTGTGTTATATTTAAAAGATGTTGGTATTATGTTATGTATATTAAGATGTTGGTATATTATGTAATATATATTTTAAAATATAGTTATATATTATAACTATTCTAATGTATTATGTTAAGAATTGGCTCGCGGCAGTTTTTATCTATTTTGTTTGTTTGTTTGTTGTTGCTGTTGTTTTTGTTTTGTTGTGTTTTTTTTTGTGTGTGTGTGTGTAAATTTATATTATGCTTCGAATTGGAATTATGACATGAATTTTGTTTGGGATTTTTCTTTTATTTTTGTTCTGTTATTTTTGTTATCTGTTATGCTTTGTAAAATGAACTTTGAGAATGATCGTATATGTTTGGATTTTGAATCAATAAATGAATTTTAATTTTAATTTCAATTTTAATTTGAATATAGACAAAGGACTCGATAAATACACTGATACAAATGCTAAGATCTCATATAAAATGCAAAAAGGAAAAGAAAAAAGGTGGAAAAAAAAGTAAAGGAAGAAATGTGATGTTGTAGATGCAGATGATATAAATGTAGGCCTATATACCCTTTTATGAGAGTACCGGTGGCCTGTATATAAACCGCCGCCCCTCAAACTCCCATTAGAACAGAGAATTTGTTTAATATGTTGAATGAAAATATGTTTTGTGACATGAATTGCCTTCATACGAACTTACCTAAAAGTCTTATTATTTTTCATTTATTTTTTTTTTACATGAGAGAAATATCTGTTTTCATGGAAAAGAATGTAATAAGTTGGAGAAAAAGATGACGCATCTAGCTTTCTACAATATCAGTTTTTTAAAAACTTTTGAAATTGCTTACTTGCACTATCATTTTGATATATACGTATATATCTTTCTAGATGTAAATTTTGTTATTTATCAATTCTTATGACTGAGTTCCAGCAGTACTTATTAAACTAATATCAAAGCTAAATCAAACGGGGTATCTAAAATCAGGTCAGGAGTTACAAAATACAATGTCTGAGAAATATTTAGGTCTTGTGATAAACAATACTTTAAAGTGGAATGATCATTGTACTGAATTACATTCAAAGTGGAATAGACTTGTTGGTATTATACGAAGGAACTTTGATGACTGTCCAAAATCTGTTTTAAAAAATATTTTCGAATCTTTAGTACGCTCATGTTTGGATTATTGTTGTATAGCAAGGGATCCCGATACAGAAATTCACAAAAACAATTGGTCGAACGAATTCAAAAACGTTATGTAAGAATCATGTGCAAAGACTGGAGCACTAGTTATGGTACATTATTACAAAAATTAAGTATGAATACATTAGAGAATAGACGAAAGTACCTCCGACTTGTATTTTATCATAAGCTTGTTAATGGTTTGATAGATATAGGACAAAAAATTAGGTGCACACCTGCAAACAGAATTGGAAGAAACGATCATAACTTAAAGATGCATGTATGATACACTCTGTTATATGTTTATGAACAGAATATTGATGTAAATCGATGATGTTTAATAAAATTCAATTCAATTCATGTACCCTTCGCAAGAACAGATTATTATATGAACTCATTTTATCCTAAAACTATGAATGATTGGAACAAACTTCCGAAGTATGTAATCAATACATGAAAACTCTTAGCATGTTTTTAAAAGTGTTGAATAACCATCTCAACCTACACAGTTAATTTCACAAATGCTATGCTCAACTACGCAATTTTGTACTCTGCAATACTACAATGATTTTACTTGCAATAATCACTATATTGATACTTTGTGCAATATATTTATGATATTGAATTCAGTTGTTTTTTTATATCCGGGAAACAGACTTGTATGGGTTTGATCAAACCTTTTTTTGTTTCCCCGAGACATGTTTTTATATTTGTCTGAATTAATTCAAATCAAATCAAATCAAAGTGATTTCTGATGGAATACATAATATATTACATATTTTAGATCTCTTTCGTAAGCAGTACATAATGCCTCTTTTTAATAGCAATGATAGATAAATATAGTTTCTCCTCTTTCTGTTCAAACTGATTTCTGATATAACTAACATTATACCTCTCTTTCGTAAGAAAACAAAGTGTCAATTTTCATTTTAGTAATGACAGATAAATATAATTTCTCCTCTCTCTGTTCAAACCGATACCTGACATAATATGTATATTGAGTATATCAAATCTCTTCCTTAAATAATACATATTGCGGGTTTTAAATACCAACGATAGATAAATATAATTTTTCCTCTTTCTGTTCAAACTGATTTCTGGTATAATATATAACATTATTTGGCAGCTAAAATTTGATAAAATTTTGCCAGGATCGATAAATTGTCTTCTTCTGTTTCTGAGCAAATAAGCATTATCTATTCAAACTTTCAAAAGAGGTTGTGTAAAATAGTCCTTTCCTTCAACAGAAACTCAAAATACGAAGATTTGAAATTCGCGATTAGAATTTGGAAACGTAGGGCCCGTGAGTATAGACCCACTTCGCCCAATACAACCAGTACCGCACTGCATTAATTTGGTAGAACCATTCGCAGATTAACGTCTGAAACACTATATTAACATAGACGCGATTAGTAAAATGCTAAATCATGGAAATTGGCGGCAAGGATTCGGTGAAAGTATCCCCCATCCTCAAATGCGGATGAAAACCCAAATCTCTCGAAAACCAGACTCTAAGATCCGAATAAAGAAGCCAAAGGATAAAGTAAACGTAACAATTTTGAGTCCTCGAAAATAAGATTGGGGGAAAAGCCCCTCAAGGCCCGTATTATCATTTGTGACGCGACCAGGCGTATAAGCCCTTGAGAAAGTGGATGTCACAGTGAACCACGATCAAACACATCCGATCATAAGATTAAAAGGCAATGACATTTATGATTATGAACCGCGTATAGCTTTGCACATGCGACGAATACATCTATTATACTTGCACTGCATAGAATAAAAACCTGACCGTATGAATAATGACTATCGGTGAAATACAGTGAAAGCAGGAAATTGATGAAAGTATCTCCCATACTCAGATGCGGGTGCTGACAACCCAATCTCTCGAAAACCAGACTCTGTCATCCCTCGGTGTTCCGAGTGATACCACAATTTTTGCACCCTTGAAGTAGTATGCGACATTATCAATCATCTGAGCCTTTCTTTTGGCGCACTGTATCCTGTATCGCCCTTGATGTTTTAACATCGTTTGTTATTTCATGTATTATGACAACATCAACATCTTCGAAAATCTGGTATTCACCAGATCGTAACCATTCTTCGACTTTATCAATGGTATATTTAACTATAGCTTTTGTAGATGTGTATGACATTAAACTGCATCCCGGAGTTCAACTGGCCCGGTTGATAGTACTCCGACGAAGGGCCCCTGCCAGGGTTACGGCGAAGCTCTGGGCAGCAGCAGAGTGGATTGTTCTTGTGGGTGCTGATGGTTTAGCTGTCTGCTCAGCCACAGAACATGGATGCCTGGCACGCATCGATGATAATCATAAGCAATGACAGGGATCACCCAACTCGAGTTAGTAGAGTACTGCGACCACGGAAGGCAGCTGGCAGACCACCGTGGGATATTTCTTCTGCTTTGTAACATCAAAATGAGTTGTACACAAGGAAGTCAAAACAACAACAGCGTGAATAGGATTTCGGCAACTTCCTTGCAAAATCCTTCGCTCGGTAGGGAGGCGTTGCTTGCACAGGGCACTCCAGACCGTCATCATGCTACTGTGCCCATGCATCGTCAGTCATTGCGAATTGGAACATGAAATGTCCGAACAATGTACCAATGTGGCAAACTTCATAATGTCATCCTTGAAATGCAGCGTCTCAATCTAGATATTCTTGGATGTAGTGAAGTTCGGTGGACCAAATCTGGTAAGATCAAGATCAACGATACAACGTTTGTGTATTCTGGAGATGAGAAGCTTCATGTAGGAGGAACAGGAATCCTTCTGAGTCACCAGGCATCTTCTGCAATGCTGGGATATTGGGCTGTGTCAGATCGGGTTATTATGGTGAAGCTACATGCAAAGCCCTTTAACATAAATATAATTCAGGTGTATGCTCCAACTAGCACTAGTTCAGAAGAAGCCTTGGAAGATTTTTACGCCAACGTAGACAAAGCAATGAAAGAGTGTAAATCTCAAGAGATAAAAATTGTAATGGGAGATTTGAATGCTATTGTAGGTGAAGGGAGATACCAAGACATAGTTGGACCTCATGGACTTGGACTGAGAAACGAGCGTGGTGAAGCATGGATAGAATGGTGTGAACAGAAGGGTCAGGTCATAACTAATACTTGGTTTCAACATTATCCCCGGAGAAGATGGACATGGAAAAGTCCAGACCAAAACACAAGAAACCAGATTGACTTTATTACCATCAACAGGAGGTTCCGGAATTCTGTTACGCAAGCCAAGGGATACCCTGGTGCTGATTGCAACTCTGACCATATTGTGGTTGTGTGCTCTATTCGAACCAAATTGAAGAAGCTAACAAATAAGAAATCATCACGAAGATTTGATTTTTTCCAGCTAAGAAACAGTGGAATAGCTCGTCACTTCAGAGAAGCTGTTGAAACAGAACTGAAAGAAGAACAACAGATGGATGACATTGACAAGTTTTTCAATAGTTTTCAAAGAGCATTATCTAATGCTACAGATAAGTCTGTACCTTATGTAATCCCATGCAAGAAACAAGAATGGATGACAACTGACATTTTGGATTTAATGGAAATTCGGAGAAAGGCAAAAGGTGACAATGATAGATATAGAGAACTTCATAGATATATCAGAAATAGATGTCGAATTGAAAAGGAGAAATACTACGTAAAACAATGTGAGGAATTGGAAAGGCTTGAGAAGAAAAATCCCCAGCTTATGCATAATAAAATACGACAAGTCACTGGCCGTAGAAAGTGTGCATATCGTTCTAGTTGCATTGAAGACAAGGAAGGAAACATTATAATGGAAAACCAGGAGATACTACACCGCTGGGAAGAATACATTAGAGAACTATTTAAGGATAATAGAGGGCAGAAACCAGACAGAGTCAAAATTGGTGGTAACCTAATACTGGAAGAAGAAGTATCGCATGCACTCAGATGTATGTCAACGGGTAAAACAGCTGGACCAGATGGCCTTACAGCAGAGATGTTCACTGCTTTGGGAGAATTCGGTGTTAAACAAATAACGCATCTTGCAAATAGAATCTACGATGAAGGACACTTTCCAATGGAGATGGTCAAATCGGTTTTCATAGTAATACCAAAGAAGCCAGGAGCAACCAAATGTGAACAGTTCCGGACAATAAGTTTGATGAGTCACCTGACAAAGCTGATTCTACGTGTCTTACTTAATCGAATACGCGGCAGAACCAAGGGTGAAATATCAGAAGAACAGTATGGGTTCAGGCCAGACAAGGGTACAAGAAATGCCCTGTTCATAATGAGAATGTTAGCAGAGAGGGCTATCCAGATGCAGAAAGATTTGTATGTCTGTTTCATTGACTATGTCAAAGCATTTGACAAGGTGCAACATCAGGCCCTTATGAAGGTGCTAGACATGCTGGACATCGATGGAAAAGAAATTGAACTAATCAAAAACCTATACTGGAATCAATTGGCAGCTGTAAAAATAGATGGGAAGATGAGTAACTGGCTTAACATAGAACGTGGGGTTAGACAAGGCTGTATCCTCTCGCCAGACTTGTTTTCACTATACACAGAAGTCATTATGCAGTCAGTTCAAGAAATGGGTGGATTCAAGATTGGAGGAGTCAACATCACAAATGTGAGATATGCAGATGATACTGTAGTGATCGGTGATTCCGAGGAAAAACTACAGAACCTCATGAACGTTGTAGTCGCGGAAAGCGAGAAGAAAGGCTTGCTGATAAATCGCAAAAAGTCTTTTTGTCTCGTCTTCTCAAAAACATTACCAGTACCACAGTGCAATGTGCAGGTGAATGGAGAAATACTTGAACAAGTAGCAGAGTTTACTTACCTGGGTAGTACAGTTACATCTGATGGTAGGTGTGAAAAAGAGATCAAGCGACGAATTGGAATTGCAAAATCTACATTCAAGAAGATGGAGAGAGTGCTGACAACCAAGACTATTAACCTTTCCACGAGACTTAGGTTGATGCGCTGTTATGTATGGTCCATGCTCTTGTATGGATCTGAATGCTGGACTATAAACAAAGCTATGCAACAGCGCCTGGAAGCTGTTGAGATGTGGTTTTTGCGTAGGATGATGAGAATATCATGGACTGATCATGTTACCAACATAGATGTCCTGGAAAGAGCCAGATTATCCCGTACTCTACTTAAAACCATTGTAACACGACAATTACGCTTCTTGGGCCATATCCTGCGCAAGAATTCTCTAGAGTCTCTTGCCCTTACTGGTGCTGTTGAAGGAAGAAGGGCACGTGGGAGACAGCGTTGGACTTACCTCACTTGGCTCAGTGATGCCACTGGCATAAGGCCTCTTGACATTATACGCCGATGCCAGCAAAGAGACCACTCTTTTTTGATAAGCAACGTCAGATTCTGACAAGCTACTTTAATGGATGGAGATGTGCTTGCTTTGAGAATTTAGCATGGTATATGAAGTTTATTTGAGAGTTTCCGACAAGTAATACCCTTTTCTGTCGGTTGTTGTTGTTGTTGTTGCTGTTATAACGGTCATTCCCATGGGTGCTTTTGCCTCGTTTTTCATTCATGTGAATTTCGCTATTATGCTCACTGTTATAGAGATCCTTGCTTATTCAACTTGCAAGGACTACTGTATGCTATTCATGGAATTAGTTTTGGTGATATCGAAGTAAAACAAGTACTTTATACAGATGATATGACCCTTTTTGTTAGAGATACCGCATCAATCAATAGAATAGAAAAGTTGTTCGAATGTTTTGCGCAAATCTCTGGTTTGAAAATGAAAAGAGATAAAACTTTCATATTGTTGTTTGGTCCCCTCCGAAAAGAAAATATTATAACCCCTTTTGGTAAATTAGTAGAGGTCATTAGAACATTGGGTTTAACTTTCGCATTACATGTTGAGGTACAGGAAAGGATTAATTATAAAGAAATTCTAAGTAAAATGAAAGGCTATTGATATAGTGGAAACAGAGGGATCTGATTTTAATGGGTATAAAGATACAATTAATTAAAGCGTCTGTACTTTCGAAATTAAATTATGTTTCATCACTAACCCCAGTACCACCTTGGGCTTTTGAGGAAATTGAGAAGGTAATGTTTGATTTTTTATGGAATGGAAAAGATAAAATTAAAAGGAATGTGATGTTTTTGAATTATGATAAGCATGATAAGGGAGGACTTAAAATGATAGATTTTTATTTATGTGTTTCTACACAAAGAATTATGTGGATAAAAAGACTCATACTAGGAGATTCGAAGATGGTATTGAAACGATTTTTTAAATATAAGACTCGTGAGGTGGGATGTCTTCTGAGATTTTTTTTAGTAATGTTTCATTGAGAATAAGTAAATTGTCTTTGCCAAGTTTTTACAGGAATATGCTGGAAATAAGTATTGCTTTAAAAGGAAACATGTAAAAGAAATAAGATTATTTTAACAATAATTTTATTCGTTTGGACGGACATATGTACTTTGATGAAAGTTTATTCCTTAGTAATACACTGATTATTTCCTACGTTAGGGGGAATCCTATCAATGCGGTTTATTCCGTCACAATAGAAATTCGACGTTACGGCGAAAGCAACCGTGCGTTAAGGCGAATGATAACAATAGGCTGAGATAAAAGGATTCCCCTAAACGCCGGAATAAGAGTTATATATATATATATATATATATATATATATATATATATATGTAGGCCATTTTTAAAATACAAAATGGCCGCCGTGTGCGATGACGCAGATTAGAAGTCTAATTATGTCACGAATTGTTTTATCGACCAAGAAAACTGGGGATTAGTATATTTTTGCTAAGTTCCTAGGTTGACCAGAAGCAGAGATAGGGTAATATATATATATGACACGTATGTCCTTTTGAAAATCCAAAATGGCCTCCATATGCGAGGAAGCGTTAGAAGATGTCTAGCTATGTCACCATTTGTTTTCTGCACCCAGAAATAGTAGGGTTGGCACATTTCATTACGTTTATACCATTAAAAGAAGCCGAGGTAAGGCCAAATTATGTATTTTATGGCGGCCATTTTGAAAATCCAAAATGGCCACCATGCCGGTGTTTGTGCAAATGCCAACATCAATTTTTGGATTATCCATGCTCTAACAATTCCGAAAATGTATAGTTTTGCTAATCTCCAAAAATTTTGAATAAAAATACAAAGTGAACCCTTGGCATTATTTCTTTGTTTTAGCACATATCAAAGTGTTAACTTTAGAGTACTATAACTTTTTTGTTAGATAAGCAATTAACTTGTAATTTTCATATGATATTGACCCTATATATGGATGCTTTTCTCTAAAGTTGAAAGTCATTAGTGAAATGAACTTTTGAAATATGGAGAAATATGTATTTTGATGCAATTTATATTTTTGAAAAAAAAATGATAAAAATCACATTTTCGGCCCAAAATTGCTATACAAATCATCACCAAACTCAGCGAATGTGGTATCATGTTGTAGAGAATTTAATGCCCTTTAATATGCTACCACAAAAATGAT
The DNA here is from genome assembly GCA_025618425.1 of Heliocidaris tuberculata. Lineage (NCBI taxonomy): Eukaryota > Metazoa > Echinodermata > Echinoidea > Camarodonta > Echinometridae > Heliocidaris > Heliocidaris tuberculata. The sequence continues at coordinate 28,965,334 of CM046841.1, forward strand.
AGAATGAGGTTCTGTTACAAACATGTCTTCACAAGTATTCAATACTAGTTACATATGGCGGCCATTTTGAAAATCCAAAATGGCTGCTCGGTCAGGGCTTCGTGCAAATGTCAACATCAATTTTTGGATTCCCCATGTTCTACCGATTCCAAAAATGTATAGTTTTGCTAATCTCCAAAAATTTTGAACAAAAATACATAGTGAACCCGACTATGGGATGGAATTTACATTGGTATAAAAGTTTTAAATGTATGGAAGGAGAAGTTAGTTAATCATATTTTACTTTTAATCAAGTATATATATATATATATATATATATATATATATATATTTTTTTTTTTTTTTTTTTTTTATAGCAGAACTAAAAAGAAACCCCCAACTCCTCAAGAAATTAAATAAAGAATGCTGGAAAATTATTTTTTTTCAGGGGAGATTGGAGAACAGACAACAATTTTCTCTCAAGTACTATTCTTTAATCATCATGCATATGAATTCTTTTCTAAACAGTTTATGAAAATGTACTTTCTTTTATTATTGCAATTTATGTTTAAGCCAAATATCAATGTACAACTGTATAATGCATCCAGTTTTGTTATGAATAATATGTACAATTTTGTTATGAATGATTTGTACAATAATTATATATTTGAGTTTAAAGAAAATAATAAAAAATATCTTTAAAAAAGAAGTTATCGGACAAATTTGACCAGCCCTTAAACGTGAGAATTTAGTGAAGCTATCCCACAAACGACACGATGAGACGCTCGTTACTTGTCGAGTAGTCATTTATTCTTTATTCGGTAACCCGGCATGATACCCTTTTATCTTTAAAAAAAAAATCATAATAGTGAAAATAAAAGAAAAATAACTCCTAAAAAGAGAGAGAGATGACAATAGTATCAATTCTTAATTATAATCTCTTTGTGAAAAAAAAAGATATATAAAATTTGTTCATGATAATAGTCAAAATCTGACTGATTGCCATTTAACACGAACCAGCAACAACAACAACAACAGCTGTTTGAAAGCTACATAAAATCTCAATTCAATTTGACTGCTGAATGTAAGACTCTGTTTTTTTCACTATCCTGGGTGGTACCATCAAGATTAAGGTGAGAACATCGACCAAGGCAAGGAGCTTAAAGGATGCATCGTACGAAGAGAATTCATCAGCAACTAACCCTGTAATGTAGATAGATAGATGAGAGGGGGTTCAAATATATCTGTAAGTGCTTAAAAAAACATGGCAGATGTATGAAAGCCAGAATATTGTTATTACTGTTAATATTATCATTATAATTATCATTAGATCTACTATATTTAATTATAATTATTATTATTATAATAATGATTATTATTATCATTATCATTATTATCATTATTATAATTTTTATTACTGTATTATTATTTTCATTATCATTATTCTCATTGTTATTATTATTAGTAGTAGTAGTAGTAGTAGTAGTAGCAGTAGTATCATCATCATTATTATCATTATAACTATAGTATTATTATTATTTTCATTATTATCATTATCATTATCCTCATTTTTATTATTATAGGTACCATGGTTATTCAATCATCCATTGAACTTCCTTTAGGAGGCTTCAGGGCCCTGATTCATAAATCTTGTTATGAATAACCACAGCCACAATCTACAACTTACGGACTGCTCACAAACAATAAAATGCAATGATTTCAGTAGCTTAAATCAGTTTAGTTACTAGTTATTGATGAGTCATGTGAAATGTTGTACACATTTTTGCAATTCTTTTTCAATCAAATACTTTTAAATTACTTGAACTCCTTTGACACCCTCTTCCCTAGTAAACCTTCTTACAATTAGATTGTCGTCTTACTTTTCCCTTTGTATACAAATTTGTTTATCCCCTATAATCAAAATTCTTGTTGTAAACAATTTGTTTATCCCATTTTTTTTTGTTTACATTCCATTATACTTCCTAATCACTGTCCTTTGCGGTATTTAATTCTCAAAAATTCCTTTTCTGTTTGCAATTTTATTTGTGTGTAGTCCCATATACACATTTCTGTGTGCAGTGCATGTGACTCTCTGCAGGATTGAATCAATTTCTTTTCATTTTGGTAATTCCAAGACCTTTCAGCATACACCAATTCTTATGTGCTATATAATCACCTTGAGACAGTTCCTTTCACAATTCTGCCTCATCGCCAGAATTCAACTTTATCTTTAACATGGTTAAGTGGCAAGCCGTTAAGTGTATCTGTCTCTCAACAGATTATATGCATACACTCGTATCTGTGCCATTGCTATCATTGGCTTTAATAGCTTTATCTTTGTTGTGAACATTATGCCTAATATTTGTGTACTGATGAGTATTCACTATGTTTAATGCTTTGTACTATATGTATCTTATTGTTGCATTCTACTTTTGTTGTATCAGCAGTTCCTGTAAAAGCGATTTTTAAGAAACAACAAAAATATCAACTATTAAATTTTCTTGTCATATTTCGAATATGAGGGCATTAATTCGAACGGCAATCTTTTTCAGGGGACATTTCTTATATGATATTCTTCCAAAGTGACATAAAAGGAATGCGAAAGCTCACAAATTATTTATTGAATCGGCGATGTGTGAAAGCCTCTTAAGAACCAGAATGCATACCTGATATATATCCACCGAGATATATTGCGGTTCCACCTAATCCTTCCAGGACAGCCAGGGCCATTGATACATGATCAACCGATGCCCTTTCCCGTATCACCAGGATCCCAAGGACACTCCTTCCCGAAATACAAAGCGATGAACAAGACGTTGTCATTAACATAACAATCAAGTTCGGAATGTACGCATCAATTGCCAAAGCAAATATATTCATGACGGTCAAGGCTAGATACAAGTTGATGGGACGAATCAATCGATGAGTAAGAAAAGCTACAGAGAGTCTTGCAGATATGTTGCCAACGGCAGCACAAAATGTCAAGAGAATTATGTTGTGGAGGGTTATACCTCTCTGCACGGCATGTGGAACAAGAAACGAAACCCATCCACTAGTCACAAACTGTATCGACGCAAAGGATAATAAAATGAAAAGTGATAACGGGTCCGTATAAATCATCGTACTGCGAAACCACTTCCAAATATTCTGTGTTGCATCTACTAGACTATGAAGACAATCGCGGAGAGGAGCGTATCCGTCCATACATGTATTGGGTGTCATGTTGGTAGGAATACATTTTCCGTCCTCTTCACCCGGAGAAGCCAAGAGCGGAGCGCGATCACTGTCTTTGTTAGTATCATCTGCCTCCTGGCAGTTACTGTTTTCAGCTGAAAACCCAGCATCATCACTTGAACTGATGTTTTCCAATTCTGCACCGTGTCTAGACGTTTCGTCTCTCAAGGGTATCTGGACAGCCATCAAGCAGGGGATTGTGTGCAACATGATACCTGCAAATATTAGAAGAACTCCCCTCCATCCGTAAGCACTCAACAGTGCGTCTGCCAGGAGAGGATAAAGCACCATTCCTAGTGAGTATCCGCATGTTGAAATGCTGTAAAGTACGTTAAAGTTCTCACCGGCAAGTCCATTTAATGCCAAAATGCCAGGCATTCGAACCATCGAAGGACCTAATCCTGCAATAAATACAACAACAACATCAATAATAATAATAATAATAGTTACGTTCACACGATGGGAGCTAAACTTTAAGTTTCGCTTGTAGTTTCAAAACTTTAAGTTTACTTGTGGTTATCTTGTAGTTTCAGACCGTATGAACGGACACGTAGTTTCGAAACTTTAAGTTTACTTGTAGTTCTGGAACCACAAGCGAGCTCGTGGTTAAGGCCGAAACCACGAGCAGTGGGTAGTCCTCCGTCGCAGTTTCGCACCATGTGAACAGAATAAACTGTAAGTTTCGCAAGCCTGTAGTTTACGGTGACTTCTCTGTTCATGTTTAATTTCCGGGTCATACCCTTCGCACAAATTATGAACATAGGAACTGTATGTGTACTGTACACACAATCGGTATCTACTTCCGTTGTTAACAACGAGGATCGCTCGGCTTGTAGTTTCAGAACAACGAGAATCGCTGTTTCAGGCCAATGTGAACCGTCTTTGTGGTTAGTGTGTCGTTGTTTCGTTAACTTAAAGTTTCGCTAACTTCAAGTTTCGAAATCACAAGTCCCGTATGAACGTAGCTAAAATGGAATTTTTTTAAACACCAGCATCACATCTTGCAATAACCTTACCTCATTTACATGATTTAAATGTAAATTGAAATCCAGCTTGCTACCTGGATACAATAATTAAATTAATTGCCCTAGTTGTTTGCGATGTTACCTCTCTACCCCCCCCCCCCCCCCCCCACTCCTCTCCGTGTAATTGTATGTGTGAATTTATGTGTGGGGATTGCACTATTTCTTTTAAAAAGTTTATATATTGTGATTACCGAAGGCATCTCGTTAATGGACAATAAATGATACATAAATATATCAAGTTATAACATACGTAATAGTTTATCCTTTAAAAATAGTGGTCTGGTATGAGAAAGGAATCCAGCATGATTAATATTCCTAATTGCCCACATGAATAAAAAAATTCCTAATTGCCTGTTTTTATGAAGTTGAAATCTTGTCAAGTTGTGTATTTAACTGGATATATTGGTCTCGTGGACTGTAGCCCAAGTGCCCAACGTGTCTTACATACCTGCAACTGCAAAGCTTACGAACACAGTGTATTTGGTAGTGGCAAAAGACACGAGGATGATGCAGCATGGGCCCATCAAAGCACCAACTAATAGAAACAACCGAGGATGAGAGCATCTGTTATAGGCTGCTACCAAGATTGGACCTGATTTTTAAAAATGGGAAGAAATGTAAGCTAGTTTTGGTAAGTCCCGAAAATCTTTTGGTAAAATTTCTTTGAGTTTGGTTGATAAATAGCGATATTTATTATTCTAAAATGCTGTTGTTGTTTTTTTTCTTAATGTGATATGGCCGGTATTTAAATTCCCTCATGCGATAGGAACATGAAAAAAGAACGGATAATTGTGCGTGCAGGGTGCAAGGATTTGTAGAAACCTTGTCAGGATCGCTGTGTAGTAAGCTTACGCGGAGACTAGACAGAGATGATGTGCATGTTGACTCGATTTGGCGTTCCATTCGGGAATTGACACAAAAGATGATCATCTTAAATCGAGGACAGAACATTGCAATATCTCGCACATGTATCTTTTTACACATAAGGGATACATGAGGACACAAACACAAACATAGCATACATGTATACATATATTACATTGGCGCAAATCCGTGCATTCCTTCTTTTCATCAGGGGGGGGGTGGCTTTGTTCTCCATGAATGGTCATCCCCCCCCCCCCCCATTTGAAAAGAAATTCTTGCAGATTTACGTCCGTGATATATTAGCACGACGTTACTATGCTGTTTTTAAAATAGATTTCATCATTTCATGATGAAGCCCTACGGGCGAAAATCCGAATTGTTCTACTGTCTCGCGGAATTCGTTATTCTTTTCGACTTTTTGATATATTTTCAAATATTCCGAAGCAGAACTCTGACTTTACTACCATTATATATATATATATATATATATATATATATATATATATATATAGCGAGAGAGGTGTGGATGTGTGTACCAATCGGTTGAACCATGTTAAATTTAGATATGTGAAGAGAGAATAATGGTACAGAATGAAGCAGGTCACTCGGTGTATTTGCAAGCTTTCGGCTCCTGGCCTTCTTCAAGTTTATTTGCTAAATCAAACAGAATGAAACAAATAATAATAATAAGCAACTTAACAAAACTAAAGACAACAGAACAGAACTATCATAAATCTGGCAACATAAATCAACAGGAATAATTATTAGTGAAATTGAAAAGATGTTACTCGCCAAAACAAAACTAAAGACAACAGAACAGAATTGTTATAAAGCTGGCAACATAAATCAACAGGAGTAAGTGAAATTGAAAAGATGTTATACTCGGCAGGAGTAAGTGAAATAACGAAAATGGAACTCAATAAAAACAAAAGTAAGCAAAGTAAACAATTACCTGACTTTTAAGGTCGAAGCAAATGTTTATGTACTCTCGTGTGTAATGGGTAGGTGTTCTGTGCAATAATCGTTACATGTAATACGGACGTCATGTAGAGGGCGTTTACTACACAAGTAAATAAATGGGTGCGTCCGACCGGAACAATGTAAAAAAGGGGGGAAGGGGGGCATAGTGAAGTTCCAGCGTTGAGGGGATGATTAGGCAAGACAATTTGGCTTTAAGACGATTAATTTGGTTTTTACTCTCTATATGCGTGGAATCGCCACGTCAACTGCGTGCGTGTCGTAAGGAGATATGGATAAAAGTATATGACAAAGAGGTGTAACAAATAGGTTTATAATAAATGCATGCGAACATGTACCTGCATAGTGCCCGTATACTGGTGTAAAGATATATGTATATTCTCACATGCATTTGCACCTTCACCTGCGATATACGTACGGAATATGTACACGTGCATATACTTGTACATTTGTATAATCAGATCATATGGTAACATATCATAAATAAGTATATATTGACGCACACAAATATGTTCACATGATTATACATGAGTATACTGTGTATGATTCTACCTACATACTTGTCTACGCAAATTGTGTACCTGATCATACATGAAGGCAATTTCATTGTAATATGTGCCTACCTCTGAAGAAGGTGTATGATAATTGTGAGTGAGGAAGGGAGGAGCAGGCGAGACAGAGTGAGGGAGAGAGAGAGAGAGATGAGGAGTAATTATCAAGTTAAGGGAAAGAGGTAGGGAGAGGCGGGGGGGGGGGCGAGATTATAATCGCCAAAAAAAGACAGAAACATGAAAAACAAAGTAGGTTGTCGTGATCTAGTGGAGAGATATGTATTCGGTTTATTCATCTACATTGATTCCGTTGGGGGTGAGGGTTTTCAGTTTGATAATCCAGAAGGATTCCCTTTTGAGTATGACTGATGCATCTTTATTTCGGATTAGTTCTATACCTGTGACTTGCATGTCTTCAATAGTGTGGTTGTCTTTGTTGAAGTGAGCGGCAATGGGAATATCTTTGCGTCTACTTGTGTTGTATTTTTTGATGTCCGACCTGGTGTTGTTCATTCGTGTGTAGAGTGTGGTGGTGGTTTTACCCACGTATTGTTTTTTACATCTTTTACATGTGATGAGGTATACTACGTAATTGGATTTGCAGTGAATATGTTGGTTGATGAGAAATTTTTGTCCGGTGATTGTACTTACAAAGTGATCTGTTTCGTTGATGAATGGACAAATGCAACATTTACGCGCGTCGCATTTAGTGGAGCCTAAGTGTTGGAGGCGGTCAGGGGTTGGTGTGTGAGGGATCCGAGATGTTACGAGTAAGTCTCTCAAGGGTCTGCAGCGACGGAAGGATAGGAGTGGTGGATCTGGGAAAAGTTTCTTCATTTCTTTGTTTTGGTGAAGGACTGGGAGATGCTTTTGAACGATTTTTGATAGTTTTCTTAGATTGGGATGGTACGTTAGGACAAATGGGGTTCGTGATGTCTTACTTTTCTTTTGGTATGTTAACAGTTCTGAGCGGGGTACGAGTTTGCCTTTATCTACAGCTTTCTCGACAAGGTTCTTATCATATTGGCGGTTCGTTAAGTGTGTCTTTAGTTGTGAGAGGGCTGAGTTTGAGTTTTCTTCTTCGGAACAAATACGGCGGATTCGAAGTGTTTGGCAGTATGGGATTCCGGAAAAGGTGTGGGGTGGGTGACATGATTGTGGGATAAGGTATGCATGGCTATCCGTGGGTTTAGTGTAGAGGGAGGTGTGGAGTTCATGATCTTTAACGTAAAGTAGAGTGTCTAAAAACGGGACCTGATGTTGGGATGACTCGAAAGTAAATTTTATCGTAGGGTGAAAGGAATTTGCATAGTTAATGAAATCTTGTAGGGATTCATGGTTTCCAGTCCATAGAAAGTTCACATCATCTATATATCTGCGCCAAGACTGGCGTAGTGGTTTTAGGGGGATGCTTTTTAAGGAACAGCTATGGGTACCCCTGTGGCCCCCTCTTAAGCGAACATTTTCATGACCGACCTAGAAAACAGACTACTAGAAGCATCCCCCCTAAAACCACTACGCCAGTCTTGGCGCAGATATATAGATGATGTGAACTTTCTATGGACTGGAAACCATGAATCCCTACAAGATTTCATTAACTATGCAAATTCCTTTCACCCTACGATAAAATTTACTTTCGAGTCATCCCAACATCAGGTCCCGTTTTTAGACACTCTACTTTACGTTAAAGATCATGAACTCCACACCTCCCTCTACACTAAACCCACGGATAGCCATGCATACCTTATCCCACAATCATGTCACCCACCCCACACCTTTTCCGGAATCCCATACAGCCAAACACTTCGAATCCGCCGTATTTGTTCCGAAGAAGAAAACTCAAACTCAGCCCTCTCACAACTAAAGACACACTTAACGAACCGCCAATATGATAAGAACCTTGTCGAGAAAGCTGTAGATAAAGGCAAACTCGTACCCCGCTCAGAACTGTTAACATACCAAAAGAAAAGTAAGACATCACGAACCCCATTTGTCCTAACGTACCATCCCAATCTAAGAAAACTATCAAAAATCGTTCAAAAGCATCTCCCAGTCCTTCACCAAAACAAAGAAATGAAGAAACTTTTCCCAGATCCACCACTCCTATCCTTCCGTCGCTGCAGACCCTTGAGAGACTTACTCGTAACATCTCGGATCCCTCACACACCAACCCCTGACCGCCTCCAACACTTAGGCTCCACTAAATGCGACGCGCGTAAATGTTGCATTTGTCCATTCATCAACGAAACAGATCACTTTGTAAGTACAATCACCGGACAAAAATTTCTCATCAACCAACATATTCACTGCAAATCCAATTACGTAGTATACCTCATCACATGTAAAAGATGTAAAAAACAATACGTGGGTAAAACCACCACCACACTCTACACACGAATGAACAACACCAGGTCGGACATCAAAAAATACAACACAAGTAGACGCAAAGATATTCCCATTGCCGCTCACTTCAACAAAGACAACCACACTATTGAAGACATGCAAGTCACAGGTATAGAACTAATCCGAAATAAAGATGCATCAGTCATACTCAAAAGGGAATCCTTCTGGATTATCAAACTGAAAACCCTCACCCCCAACGGAATCAATGTAGATGAATAAACCGAATACATATCTCTCCACTAGATCACGACAACTTTGTTTTTCATGTTTCTGTCTTTTTTTGGCGATTATAATCTCGCCCCCCCCCCGCCTCTCCCTACCTCTTTCCCTTAACTTGATAATTACTCCTCATCTCTCTCTCTCTCTCCCTCACTCTGTCTCGCCTGCTCCTCCCTTCCTCACTCACAATTATCATACACCTTCTTCAGAGGTAGGCACATATTACAATGAAATTGCCTTCATGTATGATCAGGTACACAATTTGCGTAGACAAGTATGTAGGTAGAATCATACACAGTATACTCATGTATAATCATGTGAACATATTTGTGTGCGTCAATATATACTTATTTATGATATGTTACCATATGATCTGATTATACAAATGTACAAGTATATGCACGTGTACATATTCCGTACGTATATCGCAGGTGAAGGTGCAAATGCATGTGAGAATATACATATATCTTTACACCAGTATACGGGCACTATGCAGGTACATGTTCGCATGCATTTATTATAAACCTATTTGTTACACCTCTTTGTCATATACTTTTATCCATATCTCCTTACGACACGCACGCAGTTGACGTGGCGATTCCACGCATATAGAGAGTAAAAACCAAATTAATCGTCTTAAAGCCAAATTGTCTTGCCTAATCATCCCCTCAACGCTGGAACTTCACTATGCCCCCCTTCCCCCCTTTTTTACATTGTTCCGGTCGGACGCTGTTCTGTTGTCTTTAGTTTTGTTAAGTTGCTTATTATTATTATTTGTTTCATTCTGTTTGATTTAGCAAATAAACTTGAAGAAGGCCAGGAGCCGAAAGCTTGCAAATACACCGAGTGACCTGCTTCATTCTGTACCATTATTCTCTCTTCACATATATATATATATATATATATATATATATATATATATATATATATATATATACCATTATATAGTGTGTGTGTGTATATATATATATATATATATATATATATATATATATATATATATATATATATATACTAGGTGTAAAAGAAACCTTTGACCTTTTGATTGTATAACTCAAAAGTTTTAACTCGTGTCAGACTGAAGTTTTACATTGTAACATTGAAGGATGTCAAATTTATTTCGAGTAAGTTTTATTAAATTTCCTTGAATAATATTCTTAAAATAATGCTCTGAAAACTTCATTAGATTTTTGCTTTTGGAAAATCAAGGCCATAAAATCTTTGTGTGTTTCAGTAACTAATTCAGAACACATCAATACCATTGTGCAGTGCACCTGTCATTTCTGCCAACCTTTTGCTGTCGAGTGTCATTAATGATTCATGACTGTGGGTGTTTGGAATTTCAGCTGCAAAGTACAATGGCAATTATTATACATGCATTCTGAATTAATTACTGATACGCAGAAATTTTTTGGGCTTGATTTTTCAAAAAGTGAAGATTGGAGCGGACTCGGGAGGTCGTTTTCAGTAAGTGATTGTATAGTTCAGAGTGTATAACCTTTTCTAGGATTTTCAAAATGTGAGGAAGAACCGATATAGGCCTCATAGGGTAATTCCGTGTCAGATCACGCAATGGGTTAAACCATACCCCCTTCACCTTGGACCAAATTTGGCATATGGGGTAATCGACTCTTTCCAAGGTAAAAATTTAGTTTTTTAGCCCCATAGGCAAAATGGTTTTTGCGATATGGCACGCATGCCGCAAGCAAATTTTGAAATGACCATATCTCTATAAATACTGGGTCAGTTTTGTTGATATTGCCATATTTAAACAGGTAATTACACAAGCTATCTAAATCTGCCATCACTTTCCATGTCCGAACAACATAATATATAAGCCCTATATTTTCTAGCATAGCTCTTGTAAACACTCAATGAAATACCTGCCTTACATCACTCATAGGTCCATGCCTATGTGGGACTATGTCAAACATTCACTGTTGCAGTAGCAAAAAATGGACAACAAAATTGCTCTAGCAAGATTTAATTTTCTTAAATTTGCTAAATTACCTGATTTTCCGTACTTCCAGTTACGGCCGTGAGGTTTTTCAGGACGAATCCTTAATGGAGGAGAAGTTTTACAGAGATATAGACGAAATGCGCTTATTGACTTGCTGCTAGGCCTGTGTTATTTAGAGTTGACAATCATTTTTAAAAATGTGATCTTGACGTTTGATTCGTGTAAAAAAGCCTGGAATTTGGGTTGGGAATGTCGTAAAACTAATAAGAACAAAGTTAGGATATGGTGCTTGAAACAGTTTTGTGCAAATTTTAGTCCAATGTTTCTAGTCAGCAAGTAAAAATCATCAAAATACGATCATTTAACGGGACTGCAGAATTGTCCTATTATCGGAGGGAAAGTTTCCACTTTTGTTCCTACCTAAACAAGAGCCCTTCACAATAGTCAGTAGGTTCAAACATTATCATGAAGTTTTTTTCAACCTGAATGAAGGCCTGTGCAATAATTCTGTGCAATATTACTACTGACAGGACCTTAATTCGGGGATGGACTTGATGAGAAGTCCTCCTGAAATTTGGGGGGAAAATGGGGAAAATGTTTAAATAACTTAAGGATATCTGGATTAGTGTCATATCTGGATAATTGTCATTGACAGTAACCATCAAGAAGACAACAAAGGCAATTAGATGTGAGGATCACCGTACCATCAGACTGGTCTCACATGCATCAAAGGTAATGCTTAAAGTACTACACCGAAGGATCGAATCAAAGTCTAAAGACTATATTGGAATCGACCAATTTGGTTTTCGGAAAGGAACTGGTACTCGAGAAGCAATTGCTGTAATGCGGATACTAAGTGAACGCTGTATACAACACAATATTTGTTTTGTGGACTATGAGAAGGTGTTCCATCGAACTGGATATAGGCCTAGGTGTTGATTGGAAGGACCGGAGACTTCTCGCATCCCTGTACATGTCCAGACTGCAAGTGTTCGTGTTGGAGATGGGGTTTCTGAACCAGCTGTTATTGGACGTGGTACACGTCAGGGATGTCTTCTGTCTCCTCTACTCTTCAACCTTTATGCTGAGGCAATGGCGAAAGAAGGTCTGGCAACAGTAGAAGAAGAAGTGCTCGTTGGAGGAATGATGATCAAATCTGTCCGTTATGCCGATGACCAGGCCATACTCGCTGCTACCGCAGATGGCCTCCAAAGACAAATGGATCAAGTGGACCTGGTTGTCAGAAACTATGGCATGCGGATAAACGAGAAGAAAACGAAAGTTATGATGATAAGTAAAAACGAGATAAAAGAAATGTCCATCAAGGTGAACGGCAACAAACTAGAACAAGTCAACCACTTCAGGTATCTAGGCAGTGTGCTTACTGAGGACAGGAGGTCTGATAAAGAGGTCAGCCTACACACAGCGCAGGCGAAAGCTGCCTTCATTCAACGACGAGACATTTTGATGAGCAGAAATATTGATCTTCATCTAAGAAAACGTCTTGTTAAGTCCCTGGTCTGGAGTGTACTTTTGTATTGGGCAGAGACATGGACGCTCGCCAGGAAAGACACTCAAAGACTAGAGGCCACTGAAATGTGGTGTTGGCGTAAACTGATAGGTGTGTCCTGGAGGGGATAGGTTCACAAATGAAGAGGTGCTGCACCGCATTCATGAGAAGCATGTGCTGCCGAATACTATTAGAGAAAGACAGAGGAAATGGATAGGACATATATTTCGACATGATGGCCTAATGATCAGAGTCATGGAAGGTCGTCTCCATGGAAAAAAGTCCAAAGGAAGACCTCGCAAAGACTTCTTTGATGATACCATTGCAGACTCTGGAGTAGTCATGGTAGTAGGGTACGGATATGTGAAACAGATGGCTCAAAATCCTAGCAGTTGGAAAGACTTTTGCTCTAGAAGTTAATTGGGTCATTAAACCTGTCACTTGACAGACCACCATTGATGGTGAAGGCTTCATCACACTACTGAGGATCTGAAGTGCTCTAGAATGAAAAGTTTTACGATTCAAAATGGTAAATCAACTCGCTTGATCGTCCCCCCAAAATTGAAAGTCACAATAGACAGAATAGATGACGATTTCAGCTACCTGTTCTAATATAGGTTTTCCGGGTCAAATTCGCAAAATTAGCATTCGTATTCAAGCGATTTGCTCGTGCCGTTTACTCCTTTGGTTCATATTTGTTTCAGTCCTTCAAATTCATTTTCCAGCGTCCAAAAATGTGCTTGGAACATCCAAATTAATTTATCGTCGTTCAATTTAAAGAGGCCAAAGCGTTAATCAAATTCATTTACGACGACTTTGTGCGGATTCTTGCTCGAGTTTTCCTTTTTTTTTCAATAATAGTCAGTCAAGTTAGCAGTATGTTCATTCATTTTCAAACAGGTACAAGAAGTACAGAAAATAGCCGAGCTTTGCCCTTTTTTATGAATCTAACTTCTCCAATTTTTTCATTTAAGCATTAATGTTTTCAAATGTAATTTTTTGTTGCAAAATGATGAAGTAATCTAATGATATGGGTGTAAAACGAATTATTGGACTACCCTTAATTTTTCATATACTGTATTGGGCCATTCTTAGTCACGTGTGTGACCCCAAAACAGGGAATTGGGTTATTGCGAGCCCTATAATTTTAATAGCCTTCCAAGCATGCCAAGTAAGCTGGTTTTGCATGTACATACAGCAAATACAGATATAGGTACATGGATTTAATAACAAGAAAAGGTCAATGATAATACCTGTTCTACGTCAGAGGTAAAAAAATTCAGGTCTCGTGTGTGACCTCGCACAGAAGCAGCTTTTTCAAACTCACATTTCATCTTTAAATCCCTCTGAATTTTCAAAAGCTTCAATGTGCGTATTTATGGTAGGTATATTTCATGGTACTTTCTCTTAGAAAAATTGCATTAATTCTGTTGAAAGTTGGATAAGATTTTTGTTATGTAATTTTTTGTATCATGACGTATGGTCACGTGTGTGACATTGGGGGTCACGTGAGTGACATGCCATAGGTAATGTGTACAGATTTGGTGAACTATTGAAAAATCATAATATTTAGTATTTTTAATTCATTTTGCAATAGCTCTGTACAAATTATCATCAGTACGGTAGAAAGTGATTCTAAGGTCTTTTCTTTATGAAAAATACCCAGGGAACACACAATTTTTAAAATAATTTTCATACATTTATTGATATCATTTATTGATATATTTATTGATATATTTATTGATATACTGTGGAGTTGTTTTGGTCTAGTGTATAAGTTACCATAGGGCAGATCATAAAGTATGGGGTTAAATTGATTTCCATGGTACTAACGTCCTTTAGAAAGACATTTTTCTGCATTTTCCATGCTCGATTCACGTGTAGTAAGCGGGTACCTATAGGATTTATTTCTTGAATGCACTGAGCGGTACAGTTGTCTTGCTAAAACCAGGGTAATAATACTTGCTGGGTCCTCAGGGAGAAAAGTAATTAGTACTGATGAGGCTACCCTGGGTAAACAAGTCATAGTATTATTATTATTAATTCTCCTTATTATTGTTATTGTAATTATTATTATTATATGTTATCATCATTGATATTTACTATTATCATTATCATTAATGTTTAGACCAAAGAATCAAAGCAGGAAAAAAAAATCAATTTTTTCATGCTGATATACATGTATATTCATCTGCAGCTTGTTTTATAAACTATTTTCAGAAGCACATTTCCATCGGCCAATTTTATTACATATATTATACGATAGCTAATAACAATTTGATCATAATTGTATAGGGTTATGCAATCAATTCAGAGGATTAAGCAAGAGGAATACAAGAAGTGAAAACAGAATTATTAGGTCAAGAAACTTAACAATAAAAGATGAAAAAGACTCTACACATGACTTGCCCAGTACATTATGCACTTGACCATTTGCACTCAGGTCACGTGTGTGACGAAGTTAGTTGGGCAATATTTAAAGAACGAGAATCATATTTGGAATAATATTTGGTGAGATTGAGGACACATACAAGTTAGCTTATGACAGGAAAAATATAGATTATCCAAATTGTATTTTTCAAATAGCATAAACTGTTCATGTTTTGGGGTCACGTGTGTGACATCAGAATTACTTAATTATGCATGTTAATTATTACATAATGCATAGACAAATTTTCTTTTTCCTTCAACTTAATTACTTGCAAAAGGACCTGGGAAGGGTATGATTTCACTATATAGTGGCAACACCTATTAAAGCTCGTACTGAGAGATGACTATTATACAGTGAAAAAAAAGATGTTTTTTACTTTAATTTATGCCAATGTAATTGTAAGCAAATTAGCATAATTGGATCTTCTATTAAAAACGAAAATATGCTCCATGTAACTTTAGACATTACTCTTCAAGAATATACTATTCAAAAACAGCAAGAATGAATTTCATTTTTGTCAAAAAAGTTTCACTTTACAAAGAATGGCCCTAATGTTTCAAATGTGTACAGACTACAGCATATTCAAAGTAGCCTTTCACATCATTGTCTGTCTTTTTTATTTTGTCGAATCTTATTTTTTTCAATTGACCATTCGCTTTGTTATTTTTTTTTTTTTTTTGATAATCACATGCCCCCCCCCCCCCCCCAAATAGGAGGGGTGCTAACTGGGCTCGAGCAACCCCACTTCATAGTCAGAAACCGTTCCGCGGCGCTTGCGTTTGTTTATCAACCTTGTTTTGTTCCATGATTTTACATTTTTGTAGAGTATGTACATGTATATCATTTTTCATCGTTATCAATTATTTCTGATGTATGACACTGCAAGAACACAACTTTACATATTGTTTTCAAATCTTATCTTGTAAAAACAATTTGAAAATTCGAAGGGAAGGAGTGCATTGTTAAATTCATTGCTTAAATCACGAACATGCTGAAATCGGATTCCCAAATGTTCGCGATCCGAAGCTCCCGTGAATTTGAATACTCAATGGGTAAAATTTTAATTTGAATGCTCATTCTATCAAAATGCATGAGGAAAATATCGCTTGCCCTAACAATCAAATTGAATGCTCGTTTGAGGCAATTGAATTTTGATCTTGATGAGCGTTCAAATTCAAATAAAAATGAGCGACTGTGCATCAAAATTTGGCTGCTGTTTAAATGAATGTGCCCGGGAAAACCTATATAAGAGATATAAAGGGTAGCAGTTAGACTTTGAATTACCCATGTAAATAAAATGGAAAGCGTAAAATTAGAAACCCAAAGATTTTCTATATTATTTATAAAGAGGTGTCAAGGAGGGTGACGGTTTTATGGTGCAGAATCGTCTTATTTATATGGAAGGGGCGGGGATACCCCAATCCATTTTAAATTATTTATATGCGATTATAGTTTAATTGCGTTCTGGCGCTCTTGATATGATTTTTATATTCATCTTGGCTCAGCCATGGCACCTCGAAATTTTCGGCTCATTACGGCTGTACACATATATATGGAAATAGCGATGCATAATTATGCCCCCTTATGACTCCCCTCCCCCTCCCGTTCAGTTTGCCCCTATCAGTGGCGTATCTAGACCTTCACGAGGGGCAAAATATCTGAGCTGATGGGGATCAAAAAAAAATCTGCTTTTCCAGGCCCTAATTTGCGTGTGTAATGGGAGGGTAGAACGTCAGCTGTTCCTTCAATTCATATTTCCACAATTTACATTACAATCATAATTTTCATTTAATAACCTTCTATTTTTTGATCCCTTGTAGTTTTTATTAGTATTGGCACAATAAATTTATACTAGCTAACTGCAAACGAACGAAGCGAGCGAGAAAAAAATGGCCTCATTCCATCTTGATTGAAAGTGTTTTGATTCTTTCTGATTCATTAAAAATACCCAAAGCCAAAATATCACTCATTTTGCAACATTTCCTTTTTGATCCTTCCCCTCATTTACGCCTCCTGCACCCCCCCCCCCCCCCCCCCTTTCAGCAAATCATATCAAGTATGTTATGGTGTGATAGGGAATTATCCAAGCTTTAAAATGATACTCAATACGACCTATTTCGTTCTCATTTTAAAGAAATATAATCGATCGAAGTAGAGTTTCCTTACTTTTTGTGCTGGGTATATATTTTAAGATATTGTAGAATATATTTGAATTAGTTACAGAGGAATTGAAATTCTCCATTGTTAATCTTCATGTGTGCCACAATATTAGCAATGCTTATCTTTTTGATGGTTGACTTAACAGCATCTACTCAGTATTGTTAACAAATTATTCCTCGATTTAAAAGCAGTTTCGATTCAATTTACATAGAAATGATTGATTCACAGAGATTGAAATGTGAGTGAACCTTTTTTTATGGTTGAGAATCTTTCAGCGGTGCGGGGGGGGGGGGGGGGTGGGGGGCAAGTTGCCCTACTTGTCCCCTATCAAAAACGCTATAGAGGCCCCGATGATTATGGAGGTGTGTTAAAGCACATTATGATTTATTACCATCGTTTGTATAATAATGATTTTTGCGTAACTTATATTTATCTATTTATTTTGTCTTCGTTATTTTATACTGCAGGGTTGGCCTGTTCAGTTATGCAAAACTGCTTTCCAAAGGCGCCCTGCAGTTTAACAAATCATTCTACATGAAAATACAAAATATATAGCAGTTAGGTAACATGTTAAATTACAAAAATGGAGAGTGAATTAATGGTATTATATTTGAATAGTAATGATATAAATCTACTGATTGAAGATTTAAAGCTTGCATAGTTTTTCAAAACTTCTAAAGGGATATACACGAGTGAGCATTACCAGGGAGTTCATTAAACAAACTGGCTCCTTATGCAAAAGAATTTCTTTTATATTCTGTCCTTGGGCCGTGTAGTTGAGGGGTATTTTAAAGAATAACTTCTTGAACATTGAAAGGATCTTTTGTCATTTATCAGTTTATTCAGCTTCGTATTCTTCTCAAGAGGCCCCTTTCTCATTCTCGTACTCGTTTTTCGAATATATTATCATTTATGAAGTCGTGATGGTTCTTCTTTTCCCTGTCTGTTAAAATAATCTGTTGTTTGTTTCATAATTCATCTTCTTCTTGTTCCCCTCTTATTCCCTTTCTTCTCTTGCTTCATAATACTACTAGTATCATGACTATAAGCCCCTATTTTATCTCAGGAACCACAAACAATTGGAATAGAATATCATAGTCTTTATATAACCTCTTCACGTCTTAAAATGACTTGCTCTTGTAAACATCAACGATTTACGCGAATCATTCTGAACATCTATTATAGCCTTTCTGTCTTTCTGTACCCAGACCTAGTACTGCACATAATCTATGTACAATTCGACTAATAGACACGCTGTAGTAAGTCTTATTGTGTAAGGTTACCACCTTTGCGCTAACACAGTGATATTCGGAGCAATAACATGAATAAGGTAGTGTCCGAATATCTAAGTGATCGATTAGGTTTTGCAATTACAAATTCCTTCAAAATTACCCCATAAATTAATTTTTGGAAGTGCTTCCATATCTAATATTGTTCAGCATGTTTCAACAACTGTACCAGTTTTGGTGTTTTTAGACAAAAGTGCATAATTCAGCCAAATTTTGGAGCTCTGCCGCCTAAGCTTATGCGTATAAGTGGCCTTACATACTGTTTTTAGATGTTATGTGTGTGGTAGTAATAGGTGCTCATTATTACGAGGGAACGTACGTAGTCCGAGTAAGAAGATGTGTCATTATTTCAAGAAATGTTAGAAAAGTCAAAATTTGCACTATATAAATAAAACGTCTTAACAGTGTGATGAATTAAACATGTTTAATTACGAGGGGGGGGGGGGGTCCGAAATTTTCTGCTCCCCTTTAGTTAGCTCATGTAATATTGTTGTGACTTTGGGTTTTGAAGATGAATAAGAAATGACAGAAAATATATCCAAATTTGTAATACACCTTTAAAATGCATTCTACATTGATGCATATGGCTTTTACGTGTACATAGGACCTACCTGTAAAGTACACAATGATGGCTTTTAAGGGCCTTTGTTACTGGTGCCAAGCTAAACCTAGTTTGCACTTGGCTTTGTAACAATCGTTTGTTTTGGTAATGAATAGGGGTATCTAAGGGCACATTGCCCATGACTCATTTATGTCCAGTAGGGGTGAGTGGGACAAAGAATATCCCCCTCCTCTGCCTCATTATATCAGCATCTCTCAAGAAAGCAACACATATATTTCAAGAAGCAGAGTTCTCTACTCTTCGTACTCCAGCCGGGGGTTTAGTTTGGATTCGAATCACCCTCTGCTATAAAAGAATCGGAAACACAACTTTTGAGTTTACTTCATTTGTTAGTGTCACATTGTTAATAAAATATTTGATATTTCAGTGCAGAAAGAGAAATATGCTTCCTAACAGTAAATACGTGAGAGAAATATTGGTAGGTAATCAAGTTGAAGAAAAAAAAAAGAGCGCTAGATCGTAGCACCCTGTCATTACACTTAAATAAAATGGGAAGCCTTTGATTTCGGATGAAGGGAGGAGTCTTTTGGATGCAAAATGCAATGGATAATATATATTAATTAAGAACTATAAATGGATTGTACTTCTGTCCCTCCCAAGGGACTTTGTTTTTGTTATGACATTGGATGTTTGCAGATTCTTACGCTTATTGAAAGTCGCGGAGTTGGGAGAGGAGCGCTCAGAGATTGGGGTGGGGCTGGAAGGGGTGAGGTATTGTGTTGGGATGTGCGGGTGTGTCTGTCTGTCTCTCTTCTCTCCCCCCCCCCCCCCTCCCCCCCCCTCCCTCTCCCCCCCCCCCCCTCCCCCCCCCCCCCCCTCTCTCTCTCTCTCTCTCTCTCTCTCTCTCATATTTCATTTTTCCTTTTTTCTATGTTTCTTTCTCCTTTTTATCTTTTACTAGCAGATATACCAGTATAACTACCAAGTATAATTGTCCTATTACATAATGATAATGCTACAATATGTGTAAACGTAAGTGTACAAATGTGTATCGGCTATGGATTGTAAATGTTAAGTTTGTGTGAAATGTGCCGGGTTTTTTTAGTGATATGAATGAATGACTTCTGTAATTGTCTAAAAAGTCTTTAAAAATTCTAAAATCTATATAGTCTATATAGTCTATTGACTCTCCCCACCCCCCCCCCCCTGCCCGGGGGGGGGGGGGTGGGGAGAGTCTCGTTGAGACCTGTACATCATCCTCGTAAATCACTTTCTGAAAAGCACCCTAAACGGGGATTGCAGTAGGAGTAGTTTTGATACCCTAAACAGGGAAACCCGTCTAACATCTCTGATTTGTATACCCTTAACGGTGATTTTATATCTTTCGTGGTATTTTATATCCTATTTGAGGATTGCATCATCATCATAGGCCTAGACCCTTCTTAGCCAAAAAGGAACCGTAAAAGAAATATAACCTAATTTGGAACACATTACCGAACTATATTCCCGCCCCCCCCCCCCCCCCCCCCCTACCCATTACCGCGGATCTTCTTCTTGGCACCTCTGAACTTTTTCTTGATTTTTGTTGTTTTTGATATACCCTAAACGCGTAAACCGGGTTACGCGCCTTATGCTGAAAAGTGAAAAAGTACCCTTTTTATTCGTTTTCATGCACGCGGATGATGTAGAGGCCTCATTCCCCCCCCCCCCCCACCCGGGATTAATTCATTTACATGTTTATTTCGCCAACGGGTGATTTCACGATTGGTGTTGGTGTTCAGGTGTTACTGTTATTACTTTAGCTATAAGAAATTAATGTGATCATTTTTCAAGTCGAGATAAATAGAGTCAGTAGAAGTGAATCGAAGTGCGATTTTAATTACAGGCATTATGAATAAGTACGCTCATACAGGCCCAAATTTAGAACTAAACCAACATTTGGTCTAAAACTCGATGTAAATCACATGAGATGAAATATCCTATCTAATATTCTTTTTATATACATTTTATGAATAAGACATTAGATTTTCCATAGTAAAAGATCCAGAGAATCCATATTATTATATAATCAGGATGACTTCTAAATCAACATGCACAATACAAAAGTCATGAAACCTCACAGCTAATCTGATCCGATGCGCGAAAATTTGGCTGTTACCGTAGCAATTTCTGCTCGAGAAACTCGAGAGAAGTTAAAAGTAAACTTACTCCCCCCCCCCCCCCCCCCCCCTCTCAGGTGGTCATCAGTACCGCATGCGCGTTCCCGATTTTTCGGGAAAAGGGGTATATTTTAGGGGCTCAGTTCGGGAAAAAAATCCCGAAAAATCGTTGAAATAGGGGGTCTTTTAGCATTTTTTTCCGGAATTTTTTTTAATTAGGGGTAGTTTTCAAATTAGGGGTAGTTTCAAACCCCCGAAAATTTTCGAAATAGGGGTAGTGCGGCTTCTTGGTGTTTGCCGCGATTGCCCCGAATGTGCTTACTGTGCATGTTCTGCTGCAAAGCATGCCGGGCTGGCCTTCTTTTCGCAGGACATTGCGTCACATGCGCTCCACGTACGTCACGCTGCTTGTACGCTAGCAGGCGCCGGCTAGCGCGCATATACATTGCATGCAAGATGGGGTTCGACAAGCAAGGTGTATTTCGTGGAAAATGCCGAAATTGTCGAAGTTGCGAAATTGTGGACACTCTTCACCTCGGCACTCTTTCTTCATTTAGGGGGTAATTTTGCTAGCTTCCCTTCCCAAAAACATGTGATAGGGGGAGGGGGGGTAATTTTGCTGCCTTCCCTTCCAAAAGCCCGTGATGGGGGGGGGGGGGTAATTTTGATGGCTTCCCTTCCAAAAGCCCGTGATAGGGGGTCAAAATCCTAACCCATTTCCATCCTTAAAAAGGGGGTATCTCTAAAAATCTGGAACAAGCATATGTGTATGGTTGACCGCCTGAGTGAGGGGGGGGGGGGGGGCGGGGGTGGGACTTACTCCTAGTTCCAATCAAGACTATCCATTTCTGTGAAGTTTCTTACCGCACCCTAGATCAAATAAGGATTGCTTTTGGAATTACCCGGCTACTCCTGTAATTTCACGATATTCTAGACTATTTAATATCAAAGTGTTGAAGAGAATGCAGTGGCTGGCAATCACGCAAATAAGGGTGAATCTTGCGCGTGTGCGCGTACGTGCATGCACAGCACGACGACTTCCGCGACATAATTGACTCGAGCGGAAAAAGTTACGAATTTTAAAAATATTAAATAGGTATCCAAATACGACAAAAATACCTAAAATAAGTTTACCCTTTCTTGGTTAAATTTTCTCCAGATTGCCTTTTTGGCAATCTGGAGAAAATCTGGAGAAAATTTAACCAAGAAAGGGTAAACTTATACCGCGATTTAGTGGCCATTCACGGAGAATAACGAGGTCAAACATCCAGCGTTACAGACGGACAGACAGAATGACAGAATGACAAGATTACACGAATTATAGTAAGGATAAAATTTTCTTTCAGTGAAAAAAAAACATATAAAAGGAAAAGTTACAATCAAAGTATATTTTCAGTTGTATGAATTCTGTGTTCTTCCATGAATGTATACATTTTTCCAGATAACGTAAAGGTATGTTATCAGGTGTAGATCTGTATAATTTCAAGTAAGCTGAGATTTTAAGAATTACATGCAAGTAGCCTACATTAATGTATACATTCTTCCATGTACGTATAGATTTACTTGTAAATTGTAACAGTTTCTGTTTATACTTTATTCATAATCAGATAATTGTAATATTTCTTTTTTTGTATATCTGTTGATTTCACTGAAAAGAAATGAATAAAAAAATACTTTAAAAAAAAAACTAGAACAAAACAGACTTACTTGCTACATTGCCGACAGAAATAAGGAGTCCAAGGGTGATACCGAGGTCAATTGAAGTCATTGGTATGTCTATGGAGATATCCTGGAATAGTACACCCATACCCTTAGTGAGGCCATACTTAGAAGAGCTGTCTATGAGCAGCAAGAGAACCAGAGGGAAACAAGGAGACCTAAGTACACTCGAACACCCCATTCCAGTGATTCACACGAAGCGAGTTTAGATACAATCATCAAGAACTGCTCTCCCTGTGGACATTAAACTGCTTTCGGGGAAAGGATGGAAACATGAACCGAATTTACGGCTTTTTATTTCGGTTTGAGCGTTGAATACTTTTCGCAACGGCTGAACGCTCGGGATAACAAGAGACCTTTAAGAAATTCTATTGTATATATAGTGGAAGTTTATGTCGACTACGATGTCATTTGTACGGAAGCGTTACAGTCAGACCGCAGGTCAATGAGCAAAATGGGCTGATTTTATTTCCAGTGCCTGAAATGGCACACTCTCCTTGCAACCATTTGGCTGTTTTGCATGGTCATATTCAAAGTTAATTAACTCAAGAAATGTTAATGCTATGCTCATAAAATTTTCTGGAGAGATAAATGGATAGTTTATCAATGCAGACATACCTTGTTTAATTCATAATCAAAGAATAAGTAGTTGAAAATAAGTGATAAAATTGTGAAACAAAACACTTTTCTTTATAAAATTGTCAAAGACCATAGAATCCTAGCACTGTGATTGGCTGGCAAGGCCACCCTGCAAGATCAGGGCGCGATATTTGAAACCACATGCCACCTGTTGGGTGAACTCTTGACCTATTGTGCAAACATGGTCCTGGCTGTGACAAACATGTTAATCTATTTGGGGGGAAGGGCTTGTGAAGTAACCAGTCAGAGTGCTGGAATCAACTGTTTGAAGGACACAATGTGTACTTTGGTTACATTTTGCTGGATCCTGAACCTGTCATTAAGTGTATATACTACATATTGTTTAAATATTTGTAAAGTATAGATATTGCCCTTTATACTCATGTCAAATTTAGCCTGGCTAATAATAAAACTATGTAAGTTTTTTCAGGTTTACTTTTAGTTTCATTTCCATTTTTTGGTCATAAAATAAAAATTTTCACCAATTTTGTCCCATTTTTCATAGACAAATAGAGTATGTCATGAATCTCTAATTCCTCCTCTTTTATTTTATGTGTAAATCATGACAATCAGTAATGTTAACTAGTCCAATCAATCATTTGAAAAATTAGATGTACCTGGGGATTCCTGCTCATTATGTATTCTGAGACTGACCCAATCAAGCAAAATTGGAAATAAAATAGAGCACTTTTTGGGGACTTGCGCTTTGACGTGCCATTCCACTTGACGACATGACGAGATATTTTATCCTGTCAAGTCGACTTAATATCCATATCATGTCGACATGTAAAGATATTTAACTTACCATGTCGACTTATCAATTTTTATTGGTCGACATGGCGAAATAAATTATCTTGCCTAGTTGACTTCACAAAAAGTTCATGTCGTCATGGTGACATAAATTATCTTGCCTAGTCGACTTCCCAAAAAGTACGACATGAACTTTTTGTGAAGTCAACTTCACAAGATAATTTATTTTGCCATGTCGACTAATAAAAATTGATAAATCGACATGGTAAGTTAAATGTCATTTCATTTATTTTCCAATACTAGTAAAATACATACAAAATATACAAAATACAAATCACCATTCATATTTGATAGAATGAAAAGAAAGAAAAGTACTAGAGAAACAAACATACAAGCGTTGATTAAACGGAAAAAGCAATTAATAATCTAGTACATGGAGGGGGATAACAAAAGCAAATTTGGTTGTCGGGGTTATCTCCCAAATAATCATAATATAAAATTGTAAAGGGAAGGGGGGGGGGGGTCATTTAGAAAATGAATGTTAGCACTAAGAAGAGAGTCGCATTTTTAACAATAATTTTTTTTTTTTAATTCCTTTTAAAACTTTCAAGTGATGCAGAATTTTTAATGTCATTGCTTAACCCATTCCATAGGACATGCCCTCCGTATCTTATACGTGTTTGCCCTAGGGCTGTTTTAAAATATGTGCTATGAGATTTTTGTAAGTTCCTGGTATTATAATTATGGACAGAATCATTTAAAGTGACAGTAAACTGAAGCTCCTGAGGGCGCCATCTTTTAACAGGATTTGAAAAGTGACTGTGCCTCTCATTTTCCCATCATGCCCCATTCTAGTTTGTAAAAGCTTAGAATGTACCTGTACGCAATTTTCCACATTCGCAAAGTCAAAAATATAGTTTGAAAGATAAAATGTGCCTAATATCTAAACAAGCTGTTTGTCAAAATTCAAAATAAAATGCACTTAATTTTCAAAATGTAATCTTGATTTAGCAGTCACACTGTAACATGGCGCTGTTCAAGTTCTACCAGTTTACTGCCACTTTAACATGTACCAATTACTAAGATATTTTGGTAAGGATTTTTAAAACATGTTTATAAATAAATTCCCCTAGTTGTAAATAGGAAGGTCATTTATATAAATGAGAAAAAATAGGGCCCGAGAATAGAGCCCTGCGGAATTCCGCATGAAAGCTGCAGTTCATTAGAGTGGATACCATTTTAGTTTACAAATGGTCTTCTGTCCTTTAAATAATCTTTATCCAGTCAAACACTAGTCCCCTAATTCCATAAAATCTAATTTTGTAGCAGTAATTGAAAAAGCTTTTGAAATATACAAATTTAAACCAATAGTATGTTTTTTATTATCAAGAGCATTTACCACCTGATCTAAAAAGTCAGTTACTGCAAGTATAGTCGAATGACCAGTTCTGAATCCATACTGAAAACTAGATAAAATGCTGTTGTTTTTATACGTATGTAAAATAAACGTTCAAGAATTCTTGAAAACACTGGTATAGGACGATAATTTACAAACTGGTCAACACGGCCCTTTTTAAATATGGGTGATACCTTTGCATGTTTAAGACTTTGCGGAACTTGACCAGATTCAAATGACAAGTTGAATATGTAATTAAAGGCATTGATTAACTTTGCCCAGGAATGAAAAAAAAAATCACTGTTCCAGCTAATGCTGTAATCATAATTGCAAACCTTTAGCTCAGACAGGAATCGCCTGAGTTTTATAAGCTGATCGGTCATTTATATATCAAGATATTTACGATTGAACATTGATGTCGGGATAGAGTACCACCGAACCCTAAATAACTCTTACGGTTGGCATACCTCGCTCTATCACAGAATACCGTACGGGCTGGAAACCCGCTCTGAAATCGCCAAGCACTGGTGCTTGGTTTTTGTGACTGCAGCGCAGCGAAGAAGCCGAGCGACTTGCGCTAGCGATTTTCTCTTTTTTAGGATAGTAAACGGGTTCCATTTTCTATCATACTTTCACATATCCTTAATTATATACGTAGTTAGAGGACTGCACACAATTCACTGGCATTTGAGCTGATTTCACAATTTTTCACAAAGTTAATCAATCACTTTAAGAGGTAATATCAATTAATCTATATTTTGTTGAACGATTGTGGTACTAATACAATTATGACCTGGGCATCTCTTCGGTTTTAATTTTCTATTTCTATAGTCCCATATTCTTCTATCGGTTTTAAATATGTAGACTGAGAAACATGACCTTTGAAATAATTCAAACATTGAGAAAGATCAATATTCGACGTATAGGGTAACCTTAGCTCCAATACTTACAAAGTATTGATTGAATTTATTTGCTATTTCATTGGGATCATTAATAACACAACCATCATTGTCAACAAAACTTGATGAAATATCTTCTTTTTTCTCTCTCTTTTTTTTTTCTTCTTCTTTTTTTTTTGTTCTCCCTAAAACTTCATTAATAGTATACCACAACTTTTTACTATCCTTTTTACTATCATTCATTTTCTTAGTATAATAATCTTGTTTAGCATTTCGAATTGTCTTTATGAGAATATTTCTGTATCTTTTATAATTTGTATGTTTAAGTTCAGATGGATTTTTCAAAAAATTTTATACAAGCATAATTTTTTTAAACATGATTTCAAGATACCAGATGTTATCCAGGGTTTCCTTTTGTGCATGTATATTTTTCTTTTTACTAATGGGAAAGAAATATCAGAAATATTTTTTTTTAGATATGAACAAATCTATCATATCCTATTTTTGTTGTAGTACATTCTAATACACTCTCCCAGGATACTTTAGTGAGGTGATTCTGAAACTCTGCATGATTTTTTTTTTCTAACATGTCATGGACTCATACAAATTCAGATGAAATATACATGGTTTAGTATCTGTTTTGGTAATAGGCAAATGATCTGATATATCTGCAATGAGTATACCACTCTTTACAATCCAGTCCTTGTCATTCGTAAAAATGTTATCAATCACAGTATATCACAAGATTGCACTATTCTTGTGGGTTTCATAATAATAGGGGGAAAAGAATGTGCATTCATAGTTTCTAAGAACAAGTTTACATTTCGATTTGTATTCAAATTTAGTAGGTTCAAGTTGAAATCTCCAAGTATATATTTTCTTTTCTTCTCATTAAACATTTTTTATAATATATCTGTTAGGTCTGAGAAACAAACATTCATCACTTTGTGTGGAGGTTTATAAACAACAGCATTGACAAGGTTTTCACCCTTTTGTACTGTATTTCGATACAGTGAAACTCAATCAGTCAGACCCAACTCCGGAAAACCGAGCACAGGTATAATACTCCGAAAACGGCGTATGGAGCAATATGAATAGAGATCCCTCATCGTTCAGTGCGAGACAGTATGTACAAAAGACATGGGGAAAATCGTGCAATGTCGACCTGCTGTTGATAATATATTTTTCAAAAATAATGTTGCTGATATATATATTTCAAACGTTTGCCATTTGAAAGTCATTTCATATGACGAATCATTCAAGGATTCTGAAGATAATTGACAGGCAGCATTATTTTTAAAAATTCATATATCTTTGGCTGGTTGACTTTACAAGATTTTCCCCATGCCTTTTGTACACATTGCCTCACACTGAACGATGAGGGCTCTATATTCATACGCCGTTTTCGGAGTATATACCTATGCTCGGATTTCCGGAGTTGGGTCTGACTGTCAATATTGGCATTAAATGTATTTAAATCAAGACGTTCCTTTTACGATGAACTTATTGTTAATAAAAACACCAAATCCACCACCACGGCCCTCTCTGTTCCTTTCTTAAAATGTGTAATTGGGTAATGTTACTAAGGAATTCAAACCATCAGTTAGCCATGTTTCACTCAAAGCAATGACATCAAATTCAACTTTTAATAACTGAATATAAAATGATATAGCTTCATAATTCTTGTTCAAGCTTCTGCAATTAATGTGAACTAGTGAAATATCTCTAGGATTTTGGATATATATCACTGATCATATCATTGAAACTATCAGGGGAATATTAATAATGTATCACTATCGTACACTCCATAAACATCGTCATCGATTGTAAAGGACGATTGAGTATACAAATAATGCTGTAAACTTTCTTCTGACTTTTCAAACTGACCGGGTATCATACAACGATTATACAAAGACATACAAGTAATATACTTTGAAAGACATACATGTATAGTGTACATGTAAAAATGCAAAATGAAAAAAAATAAAAAAATCAAGATAACCTTTAAAAATACAGATGAAAGGTCTAAAAAGGGTTATGTCATAAGGACATGGTGCAGTATAGATCACTTCTTACATTGCATCAACCGTCCATCAGATAAATAAATTTGATTTTATTTTACAATGTTCCACACTCATCAATGTTATGCAATTTTTGTCAAATCTCTTTTGCAGGTGATGAGTTTCCTTTTAGGGCTCCCAGTTTTATTAGGGATTGACGCAGAGACTACGCGCCCGGAACTCTGAATTTTTGGAAGAGTTTGTATGCTTCATGAAGCAAATCTTTGTTCCTTTCAGTCAGGTCTTTTTGGATTGTTGTGCCTGTATCCTTTAATTTCTTTCTATTTTGTAGCTGCTCAAAATTCTCACTATTTAGGAGCTCCTTGATAGCCTGAGCTACAGCCGTCTGTTTGGGAGGCTGCCTAATACGTTAGTAATAGGTTCAACACTGGGTTAGACAAGCATATGAGTTGAAATGGCTCTAGATGGCTCTAGATAGGCTCTAGACGACAGTTTCACTATGGACTCCCAGGTCCGAAGACAACAGATGTAGGTGAATTTATGATTAATTCTACATTGAGAGTTCAGCGCATTGTAGAATTTGTTGAAATAGTTCTCATCATATCATCTGACACGACCACGATCCGCCACGTCACCGCGAGTCACCATCAATAGGCAGTATGCAGTTCAACAAACAATACATCGAAGTTTATATGTGGGACAGCAGTAATTTTAAAGAGAAGATCCGACAATATCAACAGTTTGCACCAAAATGGTGGAAAATTTCAATATTACCGAGTTATCTTTACATGTCGACATGATATGGATATTAAGTCGACTTGACAAGATGAAATATCTCGCCATGTCGTCAAGTAGAATGGCCCTTTAACGCTTCCGTACTTTTGAGCTTAATTTCAGCCACTATACATATCTGACCACTGCCAAAGCACGGCTACCTTTACAACTTGTTGTTACTCACACGCAGTTTACTGTACCTTTTATCAGACCAGGGAACTGTTACATTTCCCTGATCAGACATTGTACATAATAGGTGTGAAGAAAAAAAATTATAATAAAAAAAAAAAAAAACAGTTGACACTGTCTTTTGATCGCCGTTTTCTGTAATAAGTGGTTCTTATAGTGCCATACAGGCCATCGGCAGGCGTATTGTCGTACTCAAAAGTTATAACTTGTATCAGACTGAGATTTTTACATTCTAAAGTCATGAAAGTTGAAGGATATACATATTTAGTTGAACTTCTGTAAAAGTTTCCTTAATTAATATTCTTAATATAATGCTCTGAATATTTAATTAGATTTCCACTTTTTAAAAAACTCAAGGCCACAAATCTGTGTGTATCGGCAATTAATTCAGAGCATAATAATTGTCATTGTGCATTGCAGCTGAAATTCCAGAGTTCCTCTTTTAACCCAGAGTCATGAATAATTAATGACAATGAATAGCAAAAGGTTGGCAGAAATGACAGATGCGATGCACAATGGTATTGTTGTCTTCTGAATTTTATGCTGATACACACGGATTTTGTGGCCTCGATTTTTCAAAACGAGAAAATCTGATTCAATATTCAGAGCATTTTTTAAGGAATATTAATCAAGGAAATTTCACAGAACTTATTGCAAATAAATTTTATATTCTTCAAGTTTGCAATGTGAAAACCTCAGTCGGATACGAGTCATAACTTTTCAGTACGACAGTACGCCTGACGGTGGCCTGTGTCAAAGATCGTGAAAAGGGAAGATAGGACACTCTCCTGATTTTGTACAGGGTACTATGTAACGGCCAGGGGAAGGGCGCCCAATAGCGTTGGGTAGGTAAACTGACGCGTTGACAAACCAATTGGGAAAAATGACCCAGGGGGCTGAAATACTGTAACAGGAAGGAAACCAGGCGTCCCTATGAATTCAGAAGAGGGAAAGGGCTTGAAAATTAATGAGGAGGAGAAAAAAAAAAGGAGGGGGGTAAATTCAACAGGGGACATGCAGCTATCACAGTGTTCCATCATGTGTCCATGTCTGTGCCCGTTTTCTTTACACTTAAATATCATTTTAAAATAGTAATCATACATACACATTCACACACACACGCACACACACACACCAACACGGGGGGGGGGGGGGAGCTCCGGGTGTGTGTGTGTGTTTTGTTTGGGTGGCTACGGGCTCAGGGTCCCGACTTTTGCAAGTACCCGAAAAGTGCCCCTTTCTTTCTGATAATTTTAAAAAATGTTCCCCGACTTTGTTTAAATTATGGGCACGTTCGAGCGAGTGGAATGAGACATCTTTTGCTGTGGGAGGGGTGGGCATTGTACCCCTCTTGACTCCAGCTCCTCTGCCTTACATCTGACTGATACATGTAGTAATACGGGTACTTGTTACTATATAAAACCGCACTGATTTTTTAAAACTATATGTATGGTTCTCTTTGTAAGAAAAAGTGGGAAATGTAGGTAAAATGGGTTGTGCTCATTTCAAGAGGAAGGGGAGGGTTATCAGAGGGGGCACTTGATATCAGAAGTTAAAAGTGACATTTAATTTGATATCAGATCTGAAAAGGTACACTCATATCGGTTGGGGAAAGGGCACTCATTACAGAGCAAAAGAGGCAGACTTGAAAAGAGCAAATATTGTACAAGTCTTTCAAAAGGGGCACTTATCAGAAGGGAAAATGGTACTTTCTAGAAAGGAAAAGGGGATAGTTATCAGAAAGCAGTAAATTTCAGAAATAACAAGGGACACTTTTGGGGTACTTGAAAAAGTGAAAGGGGGGGGGGCACTGCACCTATAACAGTCAAGGCCACAAAATATGTGTGTATCAGTAGTTATTCAGAGCATAACAACTGGTCATTGTGCTTTGCAGTTGAAATTCCAGAGCTGCTCTTTTAACCCAGAGTCATTAATCATTATTGACATTGAACAGTAAAAGGTTGGCAGAAATGACAGGTGCCATGCACAATGGTATTATCTTTTTCTGAATTTTATTACTGATACACAAAGATTTTGTGGCCTTCATTTTTCAAAAACCTGAAAATCTAATCAAATATTCATAGCATCAATTTAAGAGCATTAATCACAGAAATTTCATAGAACTTATCCCAGATAAGTTTTATATCCCTTAACTGAACAATGTGAAAGTATTATTCTGTCTTAACTTGAGTTATTAATGATCAAAAGTGTTAACCTATTTTTTTTAACACCTAGTACATGCAACCAAATTTTGCATTTGATATCAAAGAA
The DNA here is from genome assembly GCA_025618425.1 of Heliocidaris tuberculata. Taxonomy (NCBI): domain Eukaryota; kingdom Metazoa; phylum Echinodermata; class Echinoidea; order Camarodonta; family Echinometridae; genus Heliocidaris; species Heliocidaris tuberculata. The sequence continues at coordinate 28,997,316 of CM046841.1, forward strand.
ACCCACTTAAACTATGTAGGGTAGGCCTACCACACAATGAACTTTAAAGATTTGATTCCATTCAAAAGAAACAATGTACTAAAATGTTGTTTTGATCTTCATTTTTATTGCATCTTTAGAAAAGCATAACTTTGATAAATTTTGGCAAAAGTCAAAATGTAACAATTATTGACAATCTCAAGGCAGTTTCATGGCAATTTCAAGGCAATTGACAATGTTACAGAGCATTCAACATGAATTTTGTTCTTGTTGTTTACTTAAAATTTCCTGAGGGCATAATCATACACATCTATGTTCCATAGTAATTCAATGAAAGATTGACTAGTGATAAAGTGCCATAAATTGATAATAGATGATGAAACGGTGGTGCCACAACAATCCCCCCCCCCCCCCGAAAAAAGCTAACAACATCAATACATTTTACATGGAAAGTAAACACTTCACAAAAAAAGTATCACACCACTCTTTCCAGGAGATAAATTTAGTGAAAGTGTGAAGCTGTCAAGAGTCCCTTGATGACCATTAATTAATTGTAACACCACTTTTGATAGAAGTTTGTGACATTCCTTATATCTGTGTATAGTTTTGCATTTCCAACTTCCCAAATAATTGCTGCAGGAGCATGTTACTGAGAGATACACAGTGCATCCAAGAAAAAAACCCAACAAAACCTTAAAACAAAGGGCTGCTGTGACCCAACTATGTGCTCTATGACAAATAGTTATCTTTTTCACATAAAACAGAAGTATTGAGCTTTTAAAGGATACCTTGATGGCGTCCATCCGCATGATGTACCATTGTTTAGAAAATAACATGTAAAAAGTAAATGGTACTTTACATTGTCATCAATCGCAAAAGTATAGTTTAAATGTCACATAAGGCATAAAATATGATTATGGCAATCCCCCCAGCCATCAAGGTATCACCTGAAACAGGTGTGTTGATCCGTGTTCATGATTGTGGGGGGGGGGGGGGGGGGGGGTATCACCCTCCCACACAATGGACTTTTCAAAAATCTGTCTATATAAACTTGCATTTTAGAGCATCCCAAAATGGTTTTCTGTGTGATTAAATATTGTTTAAAGTCACGGCAAATACAACAAAATATTGATAATCATAACATAAGATATTCAAATATGTGTGTTATAAATTATTTGTAAAGGCAGGAAAAAGAAGGCAGATAGACAGTTTGTTGTTCAATGCTCGAAGAAGAAGTTGTTGTTTTTAGTTGAAATTATGGCATTTCTTATTTCCTTACTTCTAATCATTAAATAATGTGATGGTATTTCAAGATCAAACATAATGAGTTTTGATAATTATAAGTTTTAAGTTAATGTATCATAATTCTTATTTATTTTATCCAAAAATATTGGGGGATGAATCCTCCACCTCAAATTGTGTGTGCGTGTGTGTGTGTGTGTGGGGGGATATATACCCCCCCCCCCCCCCCCGATCCTCAACCATGTCCTGAAAGCATAATACTTTCAATTGAAGGAGAGAAAAAAAATAGTCATAGTACACATACTGTGGTCACAACAATAATTTGTTTTAGGGTTTTGTTTTTTCTGAGACTCACTGTACAGTAAAGGGATCTAGTTCAATTATAACGAAATGTGGCTTAATTAGAATAAGTGCAAGACTATTTTTGTTTCTGGGAAATCGAAAGAAGTGCAGATTGGATGTTTTGTGGAGGTTGTTTGAACAAATCATAGCAGAGCACTACAATCTTCCACCTGCTCGCCATTGTTTTGCACGTAATGTCAACGTAGTCGCTGGTAAGTTTACCTACCCAACGCTGTTGGGCGCCCTTCCCCATGAGGCCACTTCCGTTACATAAAAATAGGGGGAGTGTCCTATCTTCCCCTTTTAAGATCTTTGCCTGTATGGAACTATAAGAAACAATTGTCACAGAAAACGGCGATCATACTCAGAGAAAACGTTGTTTGAAAATGCAAACAGTAAGCCCCCATCACACCAAACTAGTTCTCACTACGTTCTCAAAATTTCCTACCCCGTCCTAGAAAATCGTAAAACGGGTTGTGGTCGGGGTAGAATGTGTAACTTTAGCCTCTAAAACGATCCTAGGTCGTTGATAAACGGTTTTCAATACGTCTAACTTGTCTGTACCCATCAACAGTCAGTTCATATCAAGTTCAGATCGGGTAAATTTGCCATTTCCAAGCAGTCCAAATTCGTTCGTAGTCAGTTTAAATCCGTTCTTAACTAGTTCTACCTCGTTCCCAACCCATTCTTACTAGTTCGCAACTTGTTCTAACTAGTTCGTAACACGACCACCCCACTGAGACGGTGCAACTCGTCCTCATCTCGTTCTTAGTGCGTTCGAACGCGCTCCTATAGTGCGTATACTATGAATAACGCTCGAGGGCTATAAAACCCAGCGCGTTCTTCCCTGGGCGTTGTGGCGTGTGCCTGTAATCCAGCTAACAGTGGAAGCTATAAACTGATTCAGTGGACCCAGGTTCGAGACTGAGTCACGTCTTTCGGATGGTGACGTTAAAGGTCGGTCCCAGACGTAAATAATCATATCTGATTGATACACGTCTGTAAAAACCCAATTACACACACACACACACACACACACACACACACACACACACACACACACCCACACACACCCATTTCTCATTCCCCTTCGACTCTTCAAGAAGATCAAGACATACAACTACAGTTGCCTCTTCACCCCTTCTGTGTTCCATTATACCTCCAAAGAAAAGTGCCACTAGTTCTTATACCCAAAGATCCCCAAGCTCCAGCTCCTCTGAAGGCCAGCCAGATCAGGCCCGAGCTAAGCAGCAGAAGTCCCTGAAAAACACAAAAGCTCACACCCATCTCACCCCTGATTAAGAAGCCATGGTGGAATGGCTCAAGGCCAGTAAAGTCCTGTACAACAAAACACTTGTGGCCTATAAGGACACAATGAAAAAGAACTTCCTGTGGCAGAAGCATGAAACCAACATTCAAGAGGTTAAAGGCTGCAAATTTATCCATGATTCTGTTAAAAAATGTTCTTGGATGTGCACTGTAAGAAATCTAGAGCCAAATGATGAACCAGTGAGGAAATATCCCGTATTTATATATATATATATATATATATATATATATATATATATATATATATATTTGTATATTGTAAGAAATGTTCCTCGAACACAACGCTGGTGGTCACTCATAGTTGTTTTAGTGGAAGGTATAATGAAAGAAATGTCACTATGAGACGGTCGTAGCTATAAATAAAAGCTACGACCGTCTCATAGTGACATTTCTTTCATTATATATATATATATATATATATATATATATATTTATCTATTTATTCATCTTGTCCGACCGTACTGCAGACTGGGTGGAACTGCGTGAGAACGACAAACACGTATTAAATACGAGTAAAACTGAGAACCTAATGGGAACTTATAGAACCATGTAGAAACGTGTTGCCAACTCATTCAGAATGTGTGAATTTGTTTTGAACGTACTAAGGACGTAGTGTGGTCGAGTTGGGTCTGTTTGGCCATGTTGGCAACGGACCCGGTCGAGCTAACGTACCGTTAAGGACGTAGTGCGATCGAGTTGGGTCTGTTTGGCAACGGACCCAGTCTAGCTACAAACTGACCCGGTCGTACTGCTAATTGATGCTCGACCAGGTCACGTTGTAACTCGTCCCTTGTAGGATCGTTGTCACTCCGTCTAATTTTAGGACGGGGGAAAATTTTTAACAGGCTCAAAGTTCCAGAGTAACCTTCCCGTCCAAGCCAGTCCGAGTCCGTCCATGAACTTCTTAAACAGATCGTAAACAGTTGCTACTACGTTTACTCCGTTCGCACACAGTTTGAGCCCGTTTTGGCAACATTTTCTAGAACGTAGTGAGAACTAGCTTGGTGTGATGGGGTACAATATGAACTGAACGACCTGTTGTACATTTCATATTGTAAACAATTTGTTTAAATATTACACAGGTTGTATAAGTTTTAAACAACCCTTAAAACCGCGTTTTTACTGTGTAGGGGTACGAGGCGGTGAGGGGGGGGGCTGCAGCCCCCCCCCCCCCTCAGGATTTTGAAAGTGCCGATATTCGGACAACTCCCACCTCTTATTAGGGCAGTTTATAATTTCTGTATATTTTCACTACAAAAAGTTTCAAAATTTTTGCTCGCTAGCTCAGAGAGTAGTAAGTTGATATTGGGGAAAAAGTGTCACACCCCCCCCCCCCCGGTGAAAATGCGCCCATACGCCTTTGACGGTGATGTCGAAATACATCCATTAATGGTGTCAAATACATAGAATATTTAAGTGCAAAAATATTTATATTCAAATATGATTTATTTATATACTTACACAAATTACATGCGAAAGTGACGTGAATAGAAGGAGATAGCGTGTACCTGCATACGTGGTAAACATATTTGACTCCACTTTTTAAAGCTCTACAAAATCTTTCCCGAATTTCGTTTGACAAAGGAATAGTGAGGTAGGGTAATTACTCTATTTGCTTAACATGCTTAAGGTACATTTTTAGTGATGAAACTCAGAAACATTATGGTTTGGTTGATGATAGTTATACATGTATATCCTTCCATCAATCAAGACTTGCTAAAGGTTTACAAACACCAACTGTATTATTTCTTTGAGCTACAGTATTCTAAACTCCCTTCTCCTTTCTTGATAATAACCCACAACCTGACAACACTGAGTCGCAGAGCAATATTCAAAGTTTCTGATTGCAATGAGAGCCGTAAAAAAAGAGGGGGAAAAGGAAGAAAAGAAAAGAAGAAAAGAAAGGAAATCACAGATTTCAACGACTAGCATGCAGGATCAGGCTCAAGAGGCTTCTTCCGTTTATTGCGGGTATATCATTGGTGTCATGTTTCATGGTAAATGAGGACAAAATCGTATTATTAAAGTCATGTTAAATATCAATTTCTCATTGCGCATATATCATACCTTCTTACTCATTTATACTAGGACAGCCTCATGGATCCATATAGAATTAATTCCTAGTTTCTTGCCCCCTCTTCCCATTCACTTTTCCGGCCCACCTCAATATTTTTGATATTTGTTATTTTTGTTCAAAAATAAAATAATTAATAATCTGAGGACATCTAGACAATGAGGTAACATAAATCATAATAAGGTATTTGTACAAATGAAATTTAAAAAGAAAAATTGTATTGAAATTTACCAAATGTAATTTTTAAGTACAGGGGAATATATCATATATCAAATAAGATGGAACCCCTCGGACGAGAAACTGGTAATCAATTTTGCTTGTTCTAACCCGATGAACATAATGATGAACCTGAATTGATATTACGGGATTACATATTTTTCTAAGCTGATAAATCATCTTTTGTCCACCTTCACACTATGCGGATTAAAATGTTTGTTATTGATGAAGAAAACTTGTGTAGAAATGCAACAAAACATTTATATGGATACAGCCTTGACATGCTTGAGGAGAACATTCATGAAGTGCTTATAGAGCATGGCAGAAGGAGCAACGTTCTTACCGAGTGGACTTTCTTCGTTTAAGATTTTTTTTAAACCACATTTCATTCTGGACACACACGTGCTGTCTATACCGTGTATATAAAAATTATCTTGAAATGTTAACTTTTTTTTTTTTTTTTTAAGTACGTTTCATTCTGAACACACACGTGCTGTCTATATATAAATTATCTTGAAATGCTAACATTTTTTTTTTTTAACCACGTTTCATTCTAAACACACACGTGCTGTCTATACCGTGTATATATATATATATATTATCTTGAAATGCTAACTATTTTTTTGTTTGTTTTTTGGAGGCATCCCTGAGTCACACCTCCAAGCGAGCGACTCCACACCGCTTCAAACCGACCGATTCTCAGCCAATCATAATTATGGGCTTAATGTACATTTTTGTTCGGTTTGTTATCGGTCTGATGTGACTGAGGTATCACGTTGTTTGTATGAACCATAGATCAGCGAATAATTCCAACCAAAAGGATAAGTCTACATGTGAACACGGGCTTACAGACCAGGCATGCATATTGGAGCTTCAGTCATTTCGAAGAGACAGACAATAGACCGATAATAGACCGATAATAGATAACATTACCAAGATTTTTGTCGACTTTGGAATCGGTTAAAAGGTATGACTTGGAATATGAGAACGGAAAGAGGTATTGTAAGGTACTTGCATGGACACCTGGACATGGCATTGATCTTCGGAAGGATCGTATGCATAAAATGTTTGCTATAATCATGGTAATTGAGTCGAAATCGATCCTCTCTTCAAAGAACGGTTCATGTATACGATACACTGTTAAACACTTAGAAGGCGACTACTGCGTGGAATCAGTCTCGGTAGGCGACGTGCGGGTGGGAGTCTCACATCAGAAGAAAGGGGAAAGGTATGGTGATATTTTCATTCCCTTTAGAGTTATCCATATAATTATCTCCGTTTATTTTACATTATATGTTCGAAAGTCAATTATATTCTCGGAAGTATAATCGTGTTAAAGGTGTGTAGAGCTCCAAAGGGCAATTTTTAATGATTCTGCAGATATTAAAAAAGTGTTTCTAAGTCCTACCAGCGATTATTAATATTTGACGTTAGTGTTCAACCCAGTCGTTTATTCTAGGCTTGTACCTTTAATACAAACGGTGTGTGTGGTTGAATTAAAATATATATCATTTTCATTCCATACATTTTTTGCATGTATGGGCTATATTTGCCTAAATTGTCACAATGTGCGAGGTTTTTGTAAGGAACGTATAAGGGAATTACACTTTTTATAACTTGGTACACTGAATGAGTACTCATTCGTAAGCTACTAGTTTTATAGCTGTAAATTATAAGAAATATGTTTATATGATGTATGTTTATATGAGGTATGCATTTAAATTGTTAATTTGCTATGTATATTGTTTTTGTTATGCCAGTAGAGGCCAATCTTATATGTTTTTTAAATACTGGATCGATAAATGAACCCGGTGAATCTGAATCTGAAGTCTACTGTTGAATATTATTTAAGCCTCATCATTGAGTAAAAGCACAATGCATATGATGGAAGAGGATGACGACTACGATTCCCCCTTCGAGTGCGATGTCGACATGACCCCACTCATAAAACAGCCTCTTGATGATACTAAGAAGAACCTCACGAAGGATGGTGTGAAGCGGAAGTGCACACCCCGTCTTGTCGTCTGCCACGCGTTCCTGCTGTTGATGGCACTCGGGTTGATTTTCACGGGATTGCTATTCCTGCCATGGTTGGTAGAGTGCACCTATGGCTACGTAATCCACCATGTGAGTTATATTGCATTCTAATTTTTACGAAACAAAATGAATCTATAACATGTAGAGAAACTAACTGAGATACCAGAGGCAGGTACAGAATAGGGAGGATGAAAATGCGAGAGGGTACGCCATGTCCCTGGGGATGGTACAAAAATATCGGGGGGGGGGGGGAGGGGGTTCCAAGGGGATGGGGAGGCTGATTTTCTATTTCTCATACCTAGATCAACACAGTCCAACAAAGGCAAGTGGAGGAGCTACGGGGTGGGAGGAATTCATAATTAATTATCGGCTAATATTAAAAATCATATGTGGAAAATTTCCTGGGGGAAGGAACTTACCAAAACTGTTCGAGATATCAAGAAACCGTCCTGTACCTGTGCATCAAAGCCCTTTTATTCTTTCACAGCTACAAAGAATGTTTTAATTATCGAATATTTCCATTGTATGGTTTTTGACACCTTTAGAGGGTTAGAGGAAAGAGAGAGAGAAAGCGAGATAGGGAGAGAGATAGGGTGAGAAAGAGAAAGGTAGAGGGTGAGAAATGGAGAAAGAGAGAGAGAGAGAGGAGGGTATACCGTTTTCTTTCAGTTTACCACTTCTGCATTTCAATTTTGCTATGTGTCTAAAGATTATGCCTTCGATATCATAATAATCATGATAATAATATTTTTTTTAAAAGAAAACCTTCTTGTATAGCGCATATCACATAACATAAGTATGTCTCTATGCACTTATGAAGAAAAAAAGAAAAGAAAAGAAAAGCGAAGAGAAATTAGGTTACTGAGTTGCTTTTATCGGTTAAACATTTGAAATAAGTGTTTTTTAAGGGCAAGACTTAAACGTATCTATCATGTCTATTGTATTAATGTTTCTCAGAGAGTCAGGGAGGCTATTCTATAAAACTGGAGCAGCATGGGCAAAATAATAAATATTCACCATATGTCTTTGTATGAATAGGAGGAACAATAAACAAAGTATTTTTACATCAACTTTTACATGATCTGGGCCCTCTTGCATAAAAAGTTGCGTTTAATCGCAACTAAAAAAATTAAACGCAAGTCCCAAATACGCGATCCTGATTGGTTGAAAACCAAGTTGCGTTTAATTTTTTGAGTTGCGTTTAATCGCAATTTTTTATGCAAGAGGGCCCATATCATGTTATTTTGTTTCACCTTCACAAGGTCTTCGTTCTGGACCCCAATTCACGCTTTTTTGATGAGTGGGAACATCCCTCTTTACCCACCTATCAGAGTATGTACTTCTTTGACATCCAAAATCCTGTTGAACTGATGAAAGGTCAAAGGCCAAAGGTCGTAGAGAAAGGACCATACGTGTACAGGTGATCAAAGGAACTTAATATTGTTTTACATCTGTCCATCGTTCTGTTCGGCTACATTCTTCTTTTCCTATTACCTTCATCTTCTCCTATAATTCACTCACCATTGTTTTTGAATTTTTTTGTTTTCATGTAATGATGCAAGGATTTTAATGAAGTTTCTTTACTTCCAAACTTGTTGCAGGCATGTTTCGAATTTCTCACTCTTTACCCTTTCTTGTGTTTGACCTCATGTCTTTTTTCCCCCTTAGAATGGAGTTGGCTCGAGATAACGTAACTTTCAACGATAACGATACCGTGTCCTTTCTTCTACGCTACCGATATTTTTTTGATGAGGATCGTTCTGTCGGACCGGAGTCGGATAATATAACGGTCATCAACTCTCCTTTATTGGTAAACCTCGGATATCGGTTACGGGGTCGGTTATTTGGTTGCATTTGTGCGCTCGTGTTATTACTGGGTTAGATTAAAGATTTTGCATCCCCTCCAGAAAGCACACTTATTAAGTAGCATTGTGTTGTGTAGCATGTATTATTCCATCATGACCATGTTAGAAAGTGCCATCTTGTAAAATAATGGATTGTATTAATTCAAGAATACATTAATGGTGGACCCCCCCCCCCCTCTCTCTCCCTCTCCCTCTCTCTCACTTTGGGTATCTATCCCACCGACCTCCCTCTTTTTCTTCCTTCCCTCAATCTCTCTCTCTCTCTCTCTCTCTCTTCCGCTCCATCCCTCCCTCATTTCCTCACTACCTCATTCTCTCTCAATCTATCTCTTTCTCACTCCCTCACGCTTTCTCAATTTTTCCCTTTCTCTCTTTCCACTTCTTTCCATATGCCTTCCTTTCCTAAAAATATCTAAATGTCCAAATTCTGCACTATGTGCCCGTCAACGAAAACACTGTCTTTCTATAATATTCCTTTTTCCAGACGATTGCGCACATGATGAAAGATTATCAGTTATTTGCTCGTACGGCTATCCGTGGTCTCCTCTACGAACTCGATGAGCGACTGGTCGTCACGAAGACGATAGCGGAGATAATGTGGGGATACAACGAACCACTCCTAGCTATGGCTCAGGAGTTCCATTCAGTCCCGCCTGGATTCGAGTCTGGTCGATTTGGCTACTTTGTTGGAGTGAGTCCACACAAAATGAAATTTCATGTAGGCCTATACCGGGGCGGATCCAGGATTTTTGTTATTTTTTTTAAGGGGGCACAATAGTGGGAAATTGTTGTCAAGCAACAACAAAAAACAACAACAACAAAAACAACAAACAAACAAACAAACAAACAAAAGAAAACAAGATCATCAGCTCAAAAGGGGAGAGGGCACAAACTTGGATTTGTGTACTTAAAGGCCACCGCACACCTTACGATTGGTCTGCGATCCGATTTCAGAAGAAAATGTATTATCGTTTGAAAAATCATTTGAAAACGAAAAATATTGTTGATTGAGGGTCTGAATAGTCATACAGATAGTACAATCGATAATACGGCCTTTGCCGAGTTTTCTAGTCGGTGGAATGGCAAAATCGGCTCCGAGCGTTAATGACGTCACAAAAATCGTACGACTGCCTACGATTTGAAATTAATTTTGCCCTTATTCCCTGTAGAAAGCTGGCAGCTCACATGGCTCACCCAAACCCTGTGTTAAGTATTCATATTAGTTTTCAGAATCTGAATAGGATAGATTTCATTTATTAAAATGCCAGTATTTAATGCCATAGCGATTTATTTCACAAATCGGATCGCAGACCGATCGTAAGGTGTGCGGTGGCCTTAAGATATGCCACTTTGGTTTTAAAAAGAAGGAGGCGCGGACTAAGTTGAACTAAGAGTCATGCGTAAGCGCCGATGCGCATCCAGTATTTAACGCGTAATCTCATTGATAGACTTCCCAATAGCGCACGTCACTTGAGCATGATCTGACCAATGCGGTGATGCGTAATATACAGCACGCAACTAGGAATTTAAGTGCAACTTTAAGTGCAACTTGACTCTTTGTGAAACTACCCCTCCCACCCCCCCCCCCCCCCCCACCTTGGCGTCAGTCTCATCTGGTGTGACTGGAATTCACAATCCCGAAAGGAATAAATAAAACTGATTTGATATCAATGATCACATATCGGAGGCTCAGGGGTTTTAGCCCCTAAGAATCTAGAAATCACCAATATTCGGGCCGCACCGTTACCTCATTTTCAGAAAACCGTCACCATATGGGTCATTCTTTGTAAAGTGAAACAAATAATCACACATGTGACCATCTAAATTCGTTTCATTACCGGAAAACCAGATTAAATATTGTTGATTTTTTTTAATATCATCAGTTTCTACTTGACAAAAAAAAAATCCTTTCTTTGACAAGAAAAAAAAAATCATTTCCAAATCATAATGCTTTTATAGAGACATTTAAAAACGCCTTTTTTGAATGGCCACACACGTGACTGATCCAATTTTCACTTCCAAAAGAAAAGAATGTTCGCTTATTAATGGCAAAGTGCTTTCAAACTGTTGAGAGCAATCCCACCATACATCAATGAAAAGTGGAAACTTGCACTCCGAGGGAACATGAGAAAAGTAAGTTTGACTACGAACAAGTCAGACCCCTTTTCGTGCGAGGTCACACGCGTGACCGACCTAATTTTGACCTCTGAAAGAAAATGATGTACTCTCATTTAAAATAATTACCCTCCGTCTGTTGGGGGTAAGACTGTTATTTAAAAATCCAAAATAAGAGACTTCTGCTACAAGATAATTACTGAAAAAGTAGGTTTAAATCAACTATTTTCAGGATTTGGGTCACTGAGAATGGCCCATATACTCGGGCAGCAAGGTAGTCTTTCTTTATATCGTGATGGCGAAATTACACTTTTGCCATTATTAATGTATTTTTTAATTTTTGGTCACAACGAGTATTACAAGGTTTCACTTTTCCTCTCTCTTCCAGCTCAACACAACACACATTGGGCAATTCAACGTGTTCACTGGGAAGGAAAACGAGAGTTCATTCAATCACATTGACAGGGTAGATGGCAAGAAAAGTCTACCTTACTGGTGGTCCGATGAAGCCAATGATATTAGTGAAAGCACAGGTAAGTAAGGCCTACATCTTTCTCGACCAGGGCCCTGTTTCATAAAACTTGTTATCAATAACAACTGCCACATTTCTATGACAAATTTGCTCTCAGCCAATCAGATGAAAGGATTTCAGGAGCTTATAACAGTTATTGCAATTTGTTCTATGAAACGGGCCCCTGATTTCAAAGACGATAAACTAACTGTAGAATGAAAAGACATATTCCGCATAATGGCTTGTGCAGGGGCAGTATTATTGTGTGGCTAAGGGGGACACGGAGGCCCCCGGGACTAACCGTTGAAAACAATAAGCTGTAATTTTATCTATTTTTGGAGAAAAAAGTGTGGGTATACAAGAAGTGTATGTAGACACGAACAAATAGATTAAACCCATAATCTTGTTTGATTGAGATGTAGCCATTGAAATGAACCCCCCCCCCTCTCTCTCTCTCTCTCTCTCTCTCTCCTTCTTCTATTTAGGAGTGAAATATATTACTTTTGATATTTCTTTTCTCTGTATAGATGGCTCAATTTACCATTCGAATGTAAAGAAGACCGACACTCTACGAATGTACCAGCCTCCCCTTTGCAGGTAAGTGATGTATGTATTTGAAATGTTCGATATTGGGTTTTTACAGACGTGGGAATTACCTTTAAAGTTACCAACCGAAATACGTGACTCGGTTTCGAACCGGGGTCCGTCTGAGTCAGTTTGTAGGCGAAGACAGAGACCTGACTGCACCCTACTTTTGATACTGTTAATGGACTTCAAATTCTTATAGTGTACCAATCACCTGAAAAAAATAATTAGCCTACAAAACTTTATCTGGCATTCCCTATATAGGTCAACATTACAGGAGTATGAAGGAAATAAAGGATAACCTGAAAACTGCTCTCACGGAACCGAACTCCGAGTTTGGTTCCGCGCATGGTTCCGCGCGAGCCCTTATCTTGGCGAGCGCGTACAAGTGTGTCGGGTAGTCTACTCACGACTCGCATTTACGCTTATAGAGAGTGTAATTAAAATTGCAATAGCTCTTTATAGAATCAATATTTGAAGCCCATATTTTGAATATAGTATAACGACATAGAACCTCTTACATACAGAGCAAAATATTGTTTGGTGATTGGTACCCTTTAAGGTACTCAGTGGCTGATCCAACGGGGAACGGGGACACTACCCCTTCTACACTGATTAAAAAGATTGCTCTAAATTTTGAATCTGTTATCATTGGAAATATGAGACCTTTCAGGAGCCATCCCTTTCATGTGACTCTATAACTAATAATAATAATAATACATAACATTTATATTGCGCTTAATACAATGTTTCTAAGCGCTGAAGTAGTATTATTACCCTGGCTTTAGCCCAGCTGCCCTGTAAGGCGCTGAAAGCATTCAATGAAAGCATAACTATGATATTTTTCCACATAGGAATAATAAAAATGAAAAATCTTTACAAATTATTTTCACCTTTACCAGAACTCAAGCTTCTCTTCGATCCTAAGAAATTCAAATTGTCTTTAAAGTTATATAAAAAAAGAAGAAAATTATTTCCTACTTTTCCTAGGTCTGTGTCGTATGATTTTGTAAAAGATTCCACCTACGAAGGCATCCCGCTGCTTAAATTTGGTCTGTCGCCCTCTACCTACATGAACGCCACAGCTTTCCCGCTGAACGAGGGATATTGTAGCGGCCAACGACAGTTGTGTGGACCGTCGGGCATAATGCGACAAGACCCTTGCCGATATGGTGAAAAAATGATTTCATTAATTCATTCAGTATCATTTTATCAATGCATAAACATAATAAAGAACATTGTATATTATCAAGACAACACTACAAAAAAAAATGGCGTATGGGTCACGAGAGCAGGTGCTCCCTCCCCCAATCAAATGGCGAAAAAGGAAGAAAAAAAAAAAGAGAAAGAGAGGAAAGGAAAGGGATAGGGGGGAAAGGGCGAGATTTTTTTTATTTTTATTTTTTTCTAACACACATGCACACGCTGGTATCAATATGCCTATAGCCCTTCATTTATTTGATTACGATAAAAGAGCAATGTAGATAAAATGCCTTGCTCACGGGTATAAGTGCCGTGCCGGGGATCGAACGCCCGATCCTCGCATCTCCAGTCATGCGCCTTAAACCAGTGGACCACGGCAGATAGGATAGGAACTCTTCCCGCACCCTCTCCCTCATCAATGGCCTAGTAAATTCGCATTGCATTTTCCGAGTAAGACCGGTGCCCCCCCCCCTCCCACGGTGCCAATGCCCCCTCACTTGGTTGCTACGCCACTGATAAAAGCGCTTAACAATAACAATAACAATAACAATAACAATAAATGCATTGCTAAATTTGCTACATTCATTTTTTTTTTTAATAAACTGAATTTTTTTGAGCTGTTCCAGTACCGAGAACAGCCAGAGAATCAATGTTAAGCCAAAGTTAGGGTTTTCTTTGATTTTTTTTTTTTTAATGAATTAGATATTTAGAATATCCAAATGTCCAATACCGCAGGAAATGAAAATTGATGTAATTATACACTGTCTGTTTCAATAGTTGATCCATACAATAAATCACTAGGCTTAACACGGGGACTATCCAATTCCCGTAGGTAGGTAGGTAATAGGTTAATTGAAATGAACATTATAAAGAGTTAACAAATCCAACGATATCCTTTCCAAAATGACATAATTATATAGATTTGTCGGAAAACTTGTAAATTCAAATTCCAACTCCGATTCCCTGTATGAACATGGTAACAATACTTCAAAAGCTGAGGAGCCGATAATGGGATGAAAGATGGTGTAACATTAGAATAATAGAGCAGCGGAATTCAAAACGAAAATCGTACAAAATAGATATCAGTTGAACTCGATGTTTTCTTATCCATGTGATCGATGCAGGAAGTCCGATCGCCATATCGAATCCTCATTTCCTAGGAGGTCAACAAACTTTGTTGAATGACGTCGACGGGTTGTCACCCAATGCCTCTCTACATGAAAGCTACATGGATGTCGAACCGGTAAACGTATATTCCATTTGTTAAGGGACAAAGTATTCTTTAAAATCTTCATTATCATCATAAACATCATCGTCATCATTATAATCCCCATCGTTTTCACCACTATTATCATTGTCATAATTGTCATCATAATCATCATTATCATCATCAACATCATCATCATCATCATTATCACCATTGTCATCATCGTCATCATTATTATCATCGTTATCATCATTTGCATCATTATCATTATCGTCATCATTATTATCACTGTCATCATCATCATCATCATCATCATCGCCATTGTCATCATCGTCATCATTATCATCATCGTTATCATCATTTGCATCATCATTATCGTCATCATTATTATCACTATCACCATTGTCATCATCTTCATCAATATCATCATCATCATCATCATCACCATGTCCACCATGATGATCGTTATCACTATCATCATCATTATTCTCATCGTCATTAATATCATCATCATCGTCGTCATCACCATGACCACCAACACCACCCTCATCATTATCACCAACATCATCATCATCATCGTCGTCATTGTACTTTCATCCTAATTTTCCTCCTCCTCCTCCTCCTCTTCTTCCTCCTCTTGCTCCTAATGATGTTACTCCTCCTCCTCATTATCATCTTTGACAGTTGTAAGTAGAGTCTATTTGACCATCATCTCGACTCTGACTTCGAGAGAAGCTTTCATTTCTTTACTAAATTCATCATTGATTGCTGCTCTTATTATGCTTACAGAAAACTGGTATTCCTTTCGTGATGAAGTTTCGTGTCCAAATCAACATGTTTATGGAGCCAGTAGGCGGGGTGACGTAAGTCAAACAATGCAAAACGATGACAGATTTGCATCCTCATAACAATCATTTCGATTAATTCAATTCGATATTGGTATCAATTTCTGCAAAAGATCAAAGGGGGGAATCGCAATGCTAGGAGAACAGGTAGAGAGGCATTCCATTGTGTAGTCGGGACAGAAAACAAATTTTTTTTTTTTTTTTGAATGATTTTTTTATTTCTTCCTCTTGACAAATTCACAATTCAGCAAAAATTATTACAATAACAAAGAATGAGTTCATAATCATACAGAGTTCTTCATAAATTGCATAACGAACAAAAGTTTCAAAATAATTATTGTACATTTCCTTTTCTAAAAACAAAGATTTTTCAAACAAAGAACTTTCATCGATCTCTAAAAATAGAAAGAGAGAGAGAGAGAAAAAAGAAATATGGGTAATTATACTTTCCCATCCATATAACTTTTAAATTAAACTTCCATTATTCATGCTCTTAGAGGAAGGTATGATTTTTTTTTGTTTGTTTGAATGATATTTCTTCCTCTTAACAAGTTCATAATTCGAAACAATTATTACAATAACAAAGAATGAGTTCATATTCATACAAAACACTTCATGAATTACATGAATAACAAATCACATGAATAACAAAAGTTTCAAAAGAATGATTGTTCATTTCCTTTAAAAACAAAAACAAAAACAAAAACAAAAATTTTCAAAGAAATATTTCAAAAATTACATCGATCTCTGAACATATTAAAAAGAAGAAGAAAAAAAAGAATATAGGTAATTATACTTTTCCCATCCATTAACTCTTAAATCAAATTCTCATTCTTCATGCTCTAAGAGGAAGATATTAAATATTTAGCCCCACCTTATCTCACATCAGCAAACACCTAAACACACGTAGTTATCATTTCGGCAGCAGGTGGGTGTGTTGCCGGCTTCTTCTTGGTGACCTTCTTGGTGCTATCCTTCTCAGCCATCTTGGTAAACGTTGCTCCGCGAGGTGACCAAAAAAACAAATATTGACTACCAAAAGAACCAGTCGAGCGCCCTCACGTGGCCACCGACTCGGGAAAATTAGAAAGAGTGGCCAGGGGAAAGTCCTGTTGTGGGTTTTTATGTCGTCTTTTAATGGGCCGTTTTCGTAATGTATTCAAATTTATACACGTTTGCCTAGTGACAAACTATTACATTCACCTGTAAGAACCTATTCTTTTTCAATAGTCAGAATGTGAATTGCATGTATTAGGCGTTGTTAGGTTGGACAAACATTTCGGCTTGCCCAACCTAGCAACACATAATGTATGCAATCTGCATTCTGACTATTGAAATACAATGACTTGTAACAGGTGGATGTGATAGTTCGTTATTAGGAGTTTGACAAACAGGTAAGCATTAAATTTGAAGCATTATGAAAATGACCTATTGTATCTCCACACTAAATCAGGATTTTAGCCTACTAACGTGTGATCAGCTTCATAATGTGTATACAAAAGATAGGAGGAGGAGAGTATTGGCAGTGCCTTCAGAATGTCTCATCCAACCCAAACTCTATTCTATACAAAATTAATGCATGTATACACGAAAAATAACAATGGTCATGATGGTAGTTTGACGACTGGGTGTGAATGTTGGGCTTGACAATGTATGGGTAGTGTATACTTGTTGTAGGTATACATGTATTTACTTTCCCTTACCCCCCCCCCCCCCCCCCCTCTCTCTCTCTCTCTCTCTCTCTCTCTCTCTCTCTCTCTCTCTCTCTCTTTCTTTCTCTATTATATTACCCAATGAATTTCCCGCACCTAAATTCGTGTTCTCGTCGTGTGCAGAGAGACAGAAGAAGTTCGAGAGATGTATCTTCCATTGCTCTGGATTGACCAGGTGAATATACCCCTCTCAGTGGCTTATCCAGACATTGATAAACGGGAGGGGGGGGGGGTTCATAAGTGGGCTGCCTGTGTATCATAAACCTCGGTGAATTGTAATTTGAGTTTTGACCTGACAAACTTTTGTTATCGTTTGTAAAGTGAAAGTTGAGAATGATCCTCAGTCATGTTTGAATATATGAATTTGAATTAAACCTCGCCCGCTCGGGGAGGGGGGGGGGGGGTCTTTAAACTGAGGAGGGACATACACCGTCCCCATCCTCTACTGGATACGCCAAGGCCCTCCTGCTCCCCAAGCATAACCCGGCCGCCACCCGACCATGCTTCAATTTCAAGATATTTTCCTAATGGTACTACTCTCTGAAAACGTCAGTGATCACTTTTTTTAGGAGTGAATATAGACTTATTTTGGCTGCTCTCTAAATTTGAAAAAAAAGTTTATCTATTTTCACTATATTTTTACTCCCCCGGGGGACACACAGGTATAAACAATTAATGACATTGATTTTACTCAGAAATGTTGAACAGTAAATGTAATATTTGTTATTCTTTATTTCTTCAACAGAGCGTTGAAGCCGACGACCTAATAGTGTCCGAGTTCAAGTTGGGCTTCGTGGAGTTGTGGAACATCATGGTCGGTGTGAAATGGTTGCTGTTCAGCATCGGCATCATTATCTTTCTCGTTCTCCTGGTGAAGATGGCTAGGATGGCAACGAAACCAAACGACATCGCGAAAGAGATAAAGGTTAGTGTAAGTTGGACGCGTAATCGTAGGCAAGGGAGCAATAGGGGTATATGACCCCCCCCCCCCCCCCACCCCCCTGAATCATCATTGTGTCTCTGTCTGTGATATTGTTATTTAATGTTTTACGTTGGACTTGTGTTTTAGTGTTTTTAAAATGATAAACGTTTGAAGCTGATTTCAATAGTTTACGATGAATGTGTGTTCATATTGCCAACAACACAGACAGTGTTGAATGTTATATTCAACTCTAAGGCCGGAATTCACAATGGAGATTAAACCTAAACCATAGTTTAAACCCCCTATGATTATTTAAACATCCTTTGTGAATTCGGGCCTAAAATAGTTGATTGATGGATAAGCCTAGAAACGTGATCTGAGGATTGAAATGTGTTATATTTCTCTTTAATATTCACTCTCGATTCTCCGTCTTCTTTGTAGGCTGCCCCCTCTCTCCTCCTCACTCTCCCCCCTCTCTCTCTCTCTCTCTCTCTCTCTCTCTTTCTCCCTCCTCTCTCTCTCTCTCTCTCTCTCTCTATCTCTCTCTCTCTCTCCCTCCTCTCTCTCTCCCTCCACTCTCTACTGAGAACTTTTGTTTGCATGACTTCTGCACCATACACGAAATTTTATATTTTTAATTTTCTCTTTTCTCATCTACGGAACTAACTCCTTATCACTCTCGTACAGGAAATCAAGTAGGTAAATCATTAGTTATCTTCAAAAGATTTATCACTTTTTCATACTTCATAAAAATTTATTTTTCTAGTGCATCGGTTTCTTCGTTTGTCCTTTGGACCACGCACGCTCATTTATCCATACAATTTTTAAAATGCAATATACACATAAACTGGGAGGTAAAATGATCGAATACAAATCACGTACACGATCCCCAAAATGATAGAAAAAGAAACAAACAAACAAAACAAAAAAGTCTGGTATCCCAAACAATCAACACACACAATCGGATGTGACCTCAATCACCTAGAACCATTGCATGACACTAAATCATTTATAATTCAGTTGCTCCGGCATGTTCGGTGTTATTCTTTCATCATTTTTGTTTATGTTTATGATTGATGTAGAGGAGTCGTGGTCTAGTGGATACGTCACCGAACTGTGGGTGACATGGTTCGCGGTTCAAGTCCCGCCGCGGCACTTATGTCCTTTGGCAAGACATTAATCTACATTTGCCACTCTCCACCCAGGTGTTAAATGGGTACCCGGTAGGATGCGAATATTACTGTGACTGGAATGTGCGCCTGTAAAATGGCCGCCGGAATGGAATGCTCCCTTGATAGTCCAGGAGCCTGTCCTGAAACACCCCATTTTACATATAAGATTTGACCCCTTAAAGTTACTTAGACCATCCATGTCATTCACAAAAAGCTTGTCAGCTCGAACGAAGCCGCTGGGTCTGCCCCCCCCCCCCCCGAGCCCCCCAAAAGGGCCCCAAAGTCGGGTCGATTTCAACCCATCTAACATTGTGCGCTAAACTTTGTCAGAAGGAATGTGTATGACTATACATTACCAAAACACAAAAACTGACAAAAACTGAGGGTTGTCAGACCGCCCCTAAAAATTGGGGGAAATTTTTCCCCTTAAGGCTCATGGACAAAATTTTGTGAGAAGGAAGAGGTATGGGTGTACATTACAAAAATATAAAAACTGAAAAAAAATTTCCACCAGGAAGGGGGTGTAACACGCCCCTTCAAAAAAAAAAACCCCCAAAAAACAAAAAACAAAAACAAAAACACCAACGTGCTACTAAACCAAGCTTTACTGCCCAAAATGCTCTAGAGAAAAACTATTTTTTGGTATTACAACTTTAATAACTCAAAAGTGTCTTTTTCAATTCAAGTTAAATTTACTTAGTACAGTCTTGAGTATTGCAACTTTCTAGTGGTGCAATTTGGGGTCAAATGATCATTTCAATAATAAGTTTTAAAATTGTGAAAATTGTATTGCTTTCTCAAAAGTAGTCAAATGATATTGTCAGGATTATGTAACACACCCATTGTTCATCTGCGACTATTTCGGGACAGTCTCCCAGACTATGTGGAGTGAAGAATGTGCAATGGAAATGCAGAATCGTAACTGGATCCAATGACCGGGTAATACTATAAAACCAAAAACTTTGGCGACATAAAACTTTCGCGAATTGTTAATGATTTTGCAGGAAGAAACTTTCACAAATTGCAATAATTTGATGTTGTTTCAATTCGCGAAAATCGCGAAAGTTTCATGCACGCTAACATTTCTGGTTTGACAGTAATACAATATAAAGTGCTTTGATCAATTACTAACTGGAAAGGTGCCATATAAATGCAGGTATTATTATTATTATTATTATTATTATTATTATTATTATTATTATTATTATTATTATTATTATTATTATTATTATTATTGTTATTATCATCATCATTATAATCATTTATTTATTTATTATTATTTATCATTATAATTATTATTATTATTATTATTATTATTATTATTATTATTATTATTATTATTATTATTATTATTATTATTATTATTATTATTATTATTATTATTATTATTATTATTATTATTATTATTATTATTATTATTATTATATTATTATTATTATTATTATTATTTTCTTTCAGTTCAGTTCAGTTCATTTATTTATTTCATTTCTAAAATGTACAAACATTTGTACGTGACAAACATATATTTGATATTTACATTCATAAAAAACAATTAAATATGAGTATCAGTTAGCCTGTATTGAATTTTAAGGGGAAAAAAATGAAATAGGAGAACTTAAGATAAAGCCTGTGTTGGCCTTGTGAGACAAGTCCCCTTTGTATAACTGTGGTCAGAGGCTATATATATAGAAAATAATTTTCCTTATTCTGTACGAATACAAATACGAAATACGGTATGAATTTGAAAAAGGGGAAAAAGTACAAAAACAAAACAAAAACTAACATATATATAAAAACATATGAAATGCATAGCAAAAATAGCTGATGTTTTAGTGTGAAAAATAGCTATTTAAATATCGTAGCAAGAGTAACAGAGTTGCTAGTCAAGTATATTTTGAAATGAAATATTGTTTTAATTTTCTTTTAAAGAGGGAGAAAGAAATGCATGAACAAATGTATTTAGGTAATGAGTTCCACACTGTTGGGAAACTGAAACGAACCGATCGTTGTAAAAACGTTTTCCCTACTTTCCATAAGTGAAATGAGCTGCTGGTACGTGTATTGTGGGAATGAATTATACTATTGATATTAAACATTTCAAGAATATTTTTTGGTAGAATTTTCTTAAAATATGAAAATCCGAGTAGCGCAGTCTGATATTGATAAAGATGGAATATATTCAAAGTTTTCAGTTTATGAAAAATAGGAGCTGAAGGCGATTGATAATGACTGCCAGTACATATACGTATTGCTCTCTTTTGTAATTTAAAAAGGACTTCTAATTTTGTTTTGCTACAATTACCCCAGACAGTAATACAATATAATATATGTGACAATATTAAAGAATTATACAATGTGAATAAGGCTGAACAAGGAAGACAGCATCTTAATTTATACATAATCCCAATACATTTTGATATTTTGGTACTTAAATAGTTTACATGTGCATCCCAATGCAGATTTTCGTCTATTTGGACTCCGAGAAAACAAACAACTTTAGATTTGGATATCGGTGTAGAATTAATACTTAAAGCAAGATCGTTACATATTTTGCTGGCATTAGATAGCTTGTTATGAAAGCAAATAAAACATGTTTTAGTTAGATTAAGGACCAACCTATTGGCTTTAAACCATTGCGATACGTTAAATAATTCGGAGTTGATATTTTCTTTTACATCTTTCAGGTCTGGTTGCGTATAGAACAGAGTAGTATCATCTGCATACATAATGAAATCAAATTTACTTGATGATATTACAATATCGTTAACATAAATGAGAAATAATAAGGGGCCCAATATAGAACCTTGCGGAACTCCATGTATAACTAAACTATGAACGGAAGAAGTATTGTTGCAGTTTGTAAATTGATAACGATTGCATAAATAATTCTTAAACCAGAGAAGTGGGAGTCCACGCACGCCATAGTATTCTAATTTAGATAATAAAATATTGTGATTAACTATGTCAAATGCCTTTGATAGATCAATGAATATCCCAATCCCAAAATTATTATTATCTATTGCAGATACAACTTTATCTTGTAAATCTATAAGTGCATGGCACGTTGAATGATTACTTCTAAATCCATATTGACTGTCAGATAATATGTTATTAGACATTAAAAACGAATACAAACGATTATATATACATTTTTCTAATATTTTTGAGAAACTTGGCAGTATTGAAATTGGTCTATAGTTTTTACAAAAGTGAGGGTCATCTTTCTTAAAATTTGGTACAATTTTAGCAATTTTTAGTTTGTTTGGAACATTTCCTGATATTATAGACAGATTGAATATATAACACAGAGGTTTTACAATGGAATATATAATTTTCTTAACGATAATTATACTAATATTATCGAATCCACATGAATTACTTTTCTTGAGTGATTTAGTTATTTCAAGAATTTCAGTTTCCGTGATTGGTTTAAAAAACAATGACTTAGTAAATGATTCACTTAAATATCCTCTAAATTCATTATCACCTGTTATATCATCAGAAGAGCTTAGAATGTTGGTACAACAATTTATAAAATATGAATTAAATTCATTAGCTATACACTGAGGGTTATCTATCTTATTTTCATTACATAAAATATACTGCGGTAAACAATGTTTTGGTTTACAAAGTAGTTTGTTTATGACAGACCAAGTACCTTTGATATCGTTTTGCATTTTAGCAAGTTTGTCACAAAAATATTTCTTTTTAACATTACGTAATATATTATTAACCTTATTCCTGTGTTTTTTTATACTTTGCTTCATTTGAAGGTGATCGATTGTGAAGGAATTTCTTATACAACTTATTTTTTCTTCTGATGTATCGTAAGAGTCCTTGGGTAATCCAAGGTTTACGTATACACAATTTATTTCTTTTACAAGTACTCAAAGGCAAATTATTATCATACAAAACAGTAAACTTACTTAAAAACAAATTATATGCAGTATTAACATTATTACAAGAAAACAATGAAGACCAGTCTGTGTTATACAGATCTTTTTGTAAATTTTGTATACCATCAATCGTTATTAAACGTCTAAAATTAATGGAATCCCGCTGTCTCTTTGATAATAAGTTAGTTTTTTTTAACACAAGAAATACAGGTAAATGGTCTGTTACATCAACTGAGAAACTTCCACTTTCAATATCTGTCTCGAATGAATTCATAAAAATATTATCAATGAGAGATGCAGTATTCATAGTGATACGAGTTGGATGACTAATGACAGGAGTGAGACCAAATGAAGAATTAATATTTAAAAAATAATTTGTACTTTCATCATATAATTTTAACAGGTCGATATTAAAATCACCTGTCATAATTAATTCTCTTTTGTCAGTGCTCAGTTTATTCTCATTATTATTATTATTATTATTATTATTATTTATTATTATTATTATTATTATTATTATTATTATTATTATTATTATTATTATTATTATTATTATTATTATTATTATTATTATTATTATTATTATTATTATTATTATTATTATTATTATTATTATTATTATTATTATTATTATTATTATTATTATTATTATTATTATTATTATTATTAATAATAATCATGGTACATGTCACAGTCATGGGCCCTTTTCTCATTCAAAGTTGGCAAAAAGGCAGGTTACTCTATACCGTTCCATAGGCTCTGCATTTATCATGATTATTGTGCAGCCTTTTCTTATTCACGTTATCTACGTCAAGGAATTATTCTTTAATGTATCCTTTTAGTATTTTACTATTATGGATTTGTTAGCAAGCTAGATCTCATTCTTTTTTTTCTCCCTCTCTCCTCTGTTTATTTTTTATTTATTTATTTTTATTTTTTACATTTTTGCTTTGATGAATGAGGTGTAAAATGTATTTTCCATGAAAATTACCTTTTTGAATAACATTCTCTTACCAAACAGTAGGTATTCTTACTGTCATACTTTCTTTCTTGCTATCATATCATCTTCTTCTTCTTCTCGTATCGCTACACTTTTCACATTCACTACAAAACACAGACTCTGGCACGTGGGTTGTAGTCCTGGAGATCCTAAGATGTGCAGGGTTTATCAAATCATGATATTCATATCTGCTTGGGCAGTTTCATTTCTTAGGTAGTTGTGCACTTTTCTTTTTGAAGATCAGCATTTTTCTCAGAGCGTCATCTTCATGTTTCTCTTTTTGATATTAAGCATTTCTTTCAAAGCATCTCCTAATCTCCGATATATCGGTTTATTGCACTTTAAGATAGAAATAAAACTAAGAAGCTTATTAATTATGCAGTAAATGTAATGTGGACTAGATTTTTTATACGAAGACTACCTGAACATCATGTTTATTCCAACACATAAAGTCTTGTATGAACACATACATGTTTTACTTATAGGTCCAGTTGTTTAAATTTAATCTCTTCTTCGCTCATTACACAGCTCTAATTCACTTTCATTTGAATTCCTTGAGTAGAGGATTTTTATGAACAGAACCCAGAGGTTAAAATAGTACTAGTTATCTACAGTCAGTAGTTTCATGGAACTTTCTTTTATGTTATTTCTTTTTTTTTTTTTAATTCTTTCTGGTTTTATCTTTTTCAGGACATCAATGAAAACGTCAGCTCAATGGAAAGTCATGATGAGGAAGTCATCATCACGACGGAAAGACAAAAAAAAATAATGTAAAAGCTTAGAAAATAAGCATGAAAACCTAACCAACCATCTCGGACAATTACCCGACGGGTGACTACCCCAACACCACCCCCACCACTCCTCCACACGCACAAACAGCTCAAATTTGATGAGCTTTTTTTTTTTTTTTTTTTTTTTTTTTTTTTTTTTTTTTTTAAAGAGGTGTTGGGAACTAAAGCCTCTAGCATCAAATTTTGAAACTCTGAGTACGGCGCCGGGGGGGGGGGGGGGGCTTTGGTAAATTTTCAGAAAATTTTAGTCTGATATTATCCCTCTCCCCATAAATGTTGGACAGAATTTTATAACAAGCTCGCCAACAGGATGGCAAATTTTCTCTAAGATATTATAAAATTGTCATTAGGATGATGATGATGATGATGATAATAATGATAATAGAACAGTTCTTATATAGCGCATTATACCTTTGAAAAAAGGGTCTTAACGCGCATAGGAAAATGTGAGAAATAATAATAATAATAAAAATAGTGGGTTCTTGTATAGCGCACATGTCTGTCAGACTTGACACTCCTGGCGCTCCACTAGAGATACATATAGAAAATCTACCGGAAATGTCATAATAATTAATAATTAATTATAATATTAATGACAGGTATGTTTTTAGTACAGATTTAAATCGCCCAACTGTATTAGCTTGTCTTAGATTGTGAGGGATATCATTAAAGAGTTCTAGAATTCATTTATAATATCGTCCTGAAATTCATTATTTTTCGAAGGATATGTCGAATGGAGGCAAGCACCACAGCACATCCTTCAATTAAATCCCTCTGAAGATGTAGACATAAATACATTTAATAACGATTATCATAAGTCAACCAATTTGTTATTCATAATGATATGAATACAAAATAAACAGATATTATCTGATAATGACGAGTGTTTCTCTCCCGAATAGATTTACAGTATAATTTCATATAGTGATATTACAATATGACATAACTGAACATTCTATTAAAAGTTATTATGAATATCCTCTAGAATAAAAAAAATAGATAAATAAATAGAATAATCTGGTTTTATTTCATTCTTTGATGATACGACGTTGTGTGTGTGTGTGTGTGTGTGTGTGTGTGTGTGTGTGTGTGTGTGTGTGTGTGTGTATGTCAACATTTATAGAGATGTGGTAATAGGCATGATTATAGTATTCACTGATAAGATAATGATTTATCAAGATTCACTCACTTAGAGAATATATAAAGGGAAGAGAGAATGACGTGGAGAGAGAAAAAATGAGGGAAAAGGAAGAAGGGTGAATTGGAGTGGTAAAGCAAAAGATGGATGGATGGATATATGAAGATATGAGAGAGGAAGAGAGAGAGAGAGAGAAAGAAAGAGAAGGAGAGAGAGAGAGAGAGAAGTGTGAAGGAGAGAATAAGAAGATTAAAGAAGCCGGCCGCGGAGAAAATGTGATATTGAGTAAGAGCAAGAGAGAGAGAAGTATAAATGGAGAGGAAGAGGGCGAAGGGGGGGGGGGGGGGGGGGGGGGGCTTGTATTTCTTATATTTATCAACAGTATATTTCTTTAATATCATATCACCATCTACTCAGATTATCTAGCATCCCAAAGTTCCTCCGCTCCATCCGACGAAGAACAGAAGTTAAAATATAAATGAATAAATAACATAAGACCCCCCCCCCCCCAATCAAACAACAAAAAAATTAAGGCGGGGCCAAACATAAAGATTGGAAGCACAGTATTCGGATCAAATCAAATGAATTTATTGAAATAACATTATTTTAGATGATCATTTTATAGGATCATCAAAAATATATATGACATACATAAAGGTAAGATTCGTTTTTTTTTTTTTAAGTCAATGCGGTAATTGCCGAAGTGCCCCCCCCCCCCCCCAATAGACGCTACTGCATGTTCCTCTTTACATACGCCATACGTAAGTTGATAGATCTGAGGTGAGAAAAGGAAGATCACAAAGTTTAGGATTGGTGATAAATTTAATATCCCGAGGGAACATGATATATTCGCAAGAGGTCGTATCATATTTCCCCTTTTGACTTATCAACACCCTATTTTCTATGCATTTGTCGTTATTCTGTCACTTAAAATTGTCTTCCTTTCATCTGTTTCGCCACCTGCAATTAATTAGAGACTGAATGATAGAGTTGAAGTAGGTCATTCCGTTTTTAATAACGGGACGAGCGATGAGCTGATAACAAAAAAAGGTGTTAAAATTATTTATGGATATAATTTGCAACAAATTGATGATTGATTTGGAACATTACTTGTTTTTTGCGTGGTAAGGTTATGAATATCATTTTTGTTTTGTCATATCAAAAGATAGTTTTCAATTAGACGTTAACTATAGAATATTCATTTTACATTAAACCTAGGCATCAGGTTGGTTTTAATAATGGGGAGGGGGTGGAGAGTAAAACAGAAGTTCGAGAAAATCCAATGCAGGTTGAGATAGTTGTACCAAAAAAAAAAATCAAAGAAGAACTACTGGAGAAATGATACTTCGCGTCGTTCTTCTCTAGGAAATACAATTTTCCTTTGAATATATTAAAGAAGGGTATTTCAAACGATTCTCTGTTAAAGTCATATGGATAGCAGCACGCAAATTAAAACAAATCATGAAGTTGCCAATTTGTGTTTCATAACTTTATTCATGTTTACCTGACTTTTCTTTTTTTTAATTCAGTGACCTCCATTTCTATATAATTTTTTTCTGCTTTTATCCAAACCAACTGGATATCAGGGTAGACTTCTCCGTTACATCGATGCCCATAGAAGTGCTTTGTCAACTTATTTCAAGACATTTTACTTTTTTCGTCAAACCTTCCTCTCTTTGTGGTATAAAGTTTCCAAATTTCTGCAAAAGAGAACTGTCATTCTGTATCAAGATAATACACCACTGTATTGTGTCAAAATTATGGTTGACTTTTATCTCGAATTGACAACAGAAGGCATAAAAAGCGGTCAGAAATCATTGCCATCGTTACGGTAATGACATTATTGTACTTCACAACAAGGATATATCAAAATTGTGAACCTACTTGTCTGAGATATTCAACACCTGGGCCTTTATATCTTCACTGTGAAAATCATAAGTGACAAGTGGGCGGAACGGCTGTAATTTCAACCAATTTCCTTTCAATACGATGTAGATCAGAACTGCGTTTGATAAGTTTCTATTTTGTAGAGTGGTGGTTTGGGTTAATAATCTTTTTTTTTTATGTCGGAGACACTTTCACTTTATCTCTTAGCTATGACCTTTCTGAAGTCTTACATCTCATTTTTATGTCGTGCGGAAATCACTTTTGATTTTTGACAAATTCTTTTCGCGCCTTTTTCTGAACATCTGGATCGCATTTGAGTGTGGGGTGGCATAGACGGATGTCGAGGTGTCAGAAATATTTTGACATGAAACTGATGATGGGAGAATAGGGTGAAGAGAGGTGTTATAAAGAGTGAAATGGATGCATTTGTAATACGTCAGAACTCTCAGGACTTATTATGGTTCAGATTTTCCTTTTTGCTTTTCTTTTCTTTTACGTATGTAATCTTCTTTTCTTTATTTATTATTTTTTTCTCCGCTTGCCTCTAAAAATTTTCGCGTATCTGCCAGTCCCCCCCCCCCCCCACACCTGATACTTTTCAAGCTTTCCGGCTTTTTATTCTTTTCTTCTACAGTTTGGTCGTCTCTCTCTCTCTTCTATTAATTGTTTATCGTGTACTCTTGATAGTCCACGGTGTCCACCTAATTACCTCTGCATGCCCTAGCTAATATATTACGCAAGATTCGAAATATCAGAGCCACGTTAATGTTAAAGGATTACAATCATTATTTTTTGCAAAAGCTACAAAAATTCTGATTTTGTTTGCCAAATGCGTTGTTGTTGTTGTTGTTGCTGCTGCTGCTGCATGCTGCTGCTACTGCTGCTCTAGTATCTAATAAGATATAAGTATTCATTTATGACCCTTTGAAAGCAAGTTGCATTCAGGATATCGTATGAAATCTCTCTGTTTATGGTTTACATCTCCTTACAAATCTAAATGTCAAATTCACCATGTTCACTGTCAAATTTCAGACGTCACACTTTTCCCTGTTGTTTGTTAGAGCAACAAAAGATAATATAATTTTTTTTTTCAAAAATGTGAATTGTTTTCTAAATTGCCCACTTCCTTCCTCTGGTCATGTTGGTTTGTGCAAGGAGTTACTCCTTGGTTTGTGGGGAGTGGGGTCTATACATCTGTTTTGTGTTGTTTCAATCAATTTCATCGCTTTCCAGTCAAATAGCGACGCAACAAGCTCGTTACATGTCAATCATGACCGAGGCTCGGGGACTCGTAAAGACCAGGATCTATTAGGTTAGAAGAGTCCAGAGAATTCCCCGGTTAGTCCAAGCATGACCTTACGGACAGTACCCCTCTACTTCTGAGTAAGTGACACAACCTTGCTATAAAGTTCAAAGATAAAACGACGTAACCTCGTTAAGCATAGTCGGAAGGGGGATCGGAATGGCCGCCCCTATTCAGAAAACCTGAAATAAATTTTGTTAAGGGTAAATAGGGGCCCGCTGACCCCCCCCCCCCCCCCCCCGCCCTCACCCTCACCTTCCATTATCCCTTCCTCAGATCCTATGGAGGGCAGACAGGACTCCCGCGGGAAAATTTTCAGGGGATTTTAAAGTTTTAAAGCACAATCTCAACCTCTTTAATGTATGAATGGTGAATAAATTTTATATCCTGGGATAGATCATATTTCAATGTTTAGTTCTATGTTTAATCATTTGCCTATTTGTTTATATTTTGGGGGGAAAAGAGCTGTAAATATAACCGTCATTTCGTGAAAACAAAAAAAAATTCAAGGACGTGTAGTGACGGATTTTCACGAAGTGACCAATCTCAGCCGCTCGCGTGTAAAATATATGGGACTTAATCACCGCGCTTTAAACCATCATTTCGTGAAAACACAAAGTTAATCCAAGGACTCGCTCTTCTTTGTTTTCACGAAGTGACGGATCTCAGCCGCACACGTAAAACATACGGGACGGTTGTAAGCCGTCACTTCGTGAAAACAGAAAATCCTTTTACTAGGTATTTTCTTGTTGACGTTATCGCCATAGTTACATAATTATACATTATTATGATCTGAAACTTCGTGAGGTTCAAGATGTTAGTGAATGATGTCCAAAATTGCAAAAAAAAATCAAAATTGAAAAAATGTGCGTTTTTCCTCATTACCGTCACTTCGTGAAAACAGGGACGATATGAGGGGAGAGCCATCCATATTAGAGTTTGGCCAACTCGGTTTCAGTTTGGCACAATATGGCGTATATTCCCTTGTTTCATGCTTGCCTAAAGCCCCTTTCACAATTGGTCTGCGACCGTTTGCGACCATTTGGTCGCACGACAGGCTGCAACAGGCTTCAATCGCCATCGATCTCATCAGGTCGCAGAAAGGCATTCACAAATGCAACAGCGGTCGTAAAACAAAAGCGACTAGAAGAGACCGTTGCACGAGTAAGTCGCATTTGCTCGCATATGCTCGTGCGAGTGGTCTTGCGTTCACATGCGAGTGTTGCACGAGTGATTGCGAGTAGCTTGACGCCAATCACAATAGTCGCACGATCGATTGCATGGTCGTGCGAGTGGATGTGAGACCATGCGATCGCTCGTGTGATTGAATGAGACCGGTGCAAGTGGTCGTGAGAGTATTCGAGTATTCGAGTGGCGTGGGGTATAAAAACCCCCTCGACAATTGACCGGTAGTCAGTTTCAAGTTGGACTTCTTAATAGTCAAGATGCCAAAGCAGAAAGTTACAAAGAAGAGAAAGTTGTTAGAGGAGGGCCCTGTTGCAGAGGATCATCTCCATAGTCCCCCTATATATACCCCCGAGGAATAGTCGCATACAGTCTCATACAGTCGTGCAACGGTAGTACAACGTTGTAAGATGTGCTGCGATCGGTCGTCCAACAGTCTCATGGTCTTAGCACAATCGCACCCATTCGCAAGACTGGTCGCTATAGGTCGCTAGCGCACGTGCGAGTGTTGCACGACCTCCAGCCCACCCACTGCGACTACTGAGTCGTGCGAACTCTCGCATCTAATCGTGCAACGTTGTGCAACACTCATACGAGAATCGCACGACTGGTCGTACGACCTAATGCGAATGAATCGATCGCATCTGGTCGTGTCTGGATTTTGAGCATGTTCAAAGTTCAGATGCGACCAGTCACGACCGCCTCAGGTTCGTGCGACCGCCTGCAACGACTGCGAGTGGTCGCAAGACACCAAGCGATCGGTCGTGCAACACCCCGAAAAATCTGTTGCAGGCGGTCGCAAACTGGTCGCAGACCAATTGTGAAAGGGGCTTAACAAAGCAGCACTGCGCCATATTATGACATACTGGAGCCGAGTACACCAAGCTCTTTGTATAAATGGCTCTGTGTGATGGCAGTAAGAGCGCCAGCTACCGCTCAACTAAGGTGGAAATTAGCAAAGACTTGATACACGATTGATTCACATCTGTACAAATTCAATCAAACCCAAGATTCATCCTTCATCGGTCTCTGTGATCTCAAAAGAAATTCGGGCGGGCTTGACATATTCGGGGAAAACCATTTGTTTCTTGTAAATGGTTATTCTAAGGGTGTCATTCGCTGTTATAATCGAGAAAGTGACACTACAGTCAAACTTACTTAACCCCGTGACCTCAGATTGCCAACACACATCGACAATGATTAGGCGTTGTCGTTTTTGATGTCATTTTTTATGTCATAGTGTCAGATAACGTGCATTGTATTGTGCATTGTGCATTGCAAGGGGGGAACGATTCAAAATATTACCTATGCACACTGAAAGGTAAGAACAATGGCCTCAAATATCACTTTAAATTTTATTATAAACGGTCAGCGCATGTCGTTTCACTGCCAAGACAAATTTATAAATAGAAATGAAGGATTAACTTAATATATTGCAACCAAAAACTCGCCCAAAGTTGATCTTAGGAGAATCTCCGTGTCATCTCGATTTAAAGGCTTGTCATCAGTTTTCACAAAATTCAATGATTTTTAAAGATAAAACATTTCCACTTAACATAATCAAATATATGGTGTTCTTATTCCGTTGACATCTTAAACGTAGTCATGGTAGTGATCACAACACCAGATTTTAATAGAGCACATCACATCGGAGCATGCTGGCCCCAAATGAACTTGTTACAAGACTGACACACACTATATCATGTTTCCACTTTATACATACTAAGTCGCTGTTCATAAAACCTTATTTAGGATGGATTTTTTTAAAATAGTATTTATGCCTTTAATTTTCCTTTTTTTTTCCTTTTCCTTTTTCACACGAGAGAGGGAGATGAGATACTTCCATGTTGTCACTATTTATGTTGATAGACATCGGTTCGGACGCTAATTAATACTATCCTCCTATCGTCTCTCTCTGAGTAAAGGGAGCTTCAAATATCAGAGGTCATTCATAAATAATCAGTCAAATGTTTAATTGGTTTGGTTACTATAAATGGAGAGGCGTATTATACTTGTAGGTTATCAAGCTTATGTCTTCAGCATTTGCAAATTGTGTTTCTCTTGGGGCACTTATGTTATAAATAGTATATGTACAAGATAGATGGAGAAAAATCTCGATAAGAAGCTCATCAAGGATATTTCGGACCTTAAATCTATTCATTGACTTTCATTATTTGCCGATACATCTTGCCATTTATAACCACTTATATTTTCACTTATGTACACTGTCCTATTATTGGCAAGAGCAGGAGATATTTTATATATGCTGTTTCTTGTTGTTTATGATGTATTCTCCATGCATTGATTTTTGTATTCACGTTCACTGTGCTACTTTTTGGCAAGAGCAGGGAGATATGCTGTTCATAATGTATTACATGTACATTTCCTGCATTTATTCCAATTTACGTACTCTCTACTACTTTTGATTAAAACAGGAGACATTTGATAAACGTTCTGTACGTGTATGTTCAGATTGTACGACGGTGGGGTTGGTAGCTGTATCTTCCGCACGTATTGCTTTATGATGCACCCCTAAGGGACATTCGATATGTACTTCTTTGTTGCTTTATAATGTATTGCCTATCTGAATCTTCTTTCTAATGCTATATATATATATATATATATTTTTTTTTTTTTTTTTTTTAATGCATTATGGATATCTTAACAGATTACCACTTCCCGGTGGATTCAATTCATTTTCAAAATAATAAATCAATCTTGATACTTTTGTGTTACCTGTTTGTTATTTTGAGGTCCTAATTTCTTTGTTTTGGGGCCTTTGTATTGTGATTTTTCATTTGTATAATGCCTGACAGACACTTATATGAAAATATCTTGAAAGATGTAGATTTACTGAAAATTAATGATTTATTATCTCCAATTGAAAACGATGATGAAACTAATGTTCCAAATCAAAGATACTTACTGCCAAGGGAATTTAATGAATTTATTAATGATGAGCAAACTAGACATGTTACTGGAAACAAATTTTCATGCTTACATATTAATTGTAGAAGTATTAAAAAGAATTTCAATAATTTATATTCATTTTTACATGGCATTGATTTGATTTTTTGTGCAATTGGTTTAACTGAAACTTGGTTAAGAGATACTGATTTACCTGGTAATATTGAAGGTTATATTTTTACTGGGAATTCACGTCCTGAACGTAGAGGGGGTGGAGTGGGTGCCTTTATTCGAGACGATATTATTTTTCTACATAGAGATGATCTAGATATTTGCTCAGAGTTTATTGAATGTATCTTTTTAGAAATTGAGCTTAAACCCAAGAATATTATATTTGCTGTAATATACAGACCACCTAATTCACGTTTTGAATCTTTCATTGAATCACTTAATTCAGTATTACTTTCTGTGAATAAAGAAAACAAACTCTTGTATTTTACTGGTGATTTTAACATTAATTTACTCAGTGTTGAAACTTGTGCACAAGCCACTGAGTTTTTAGATGTATTTCTGACTAAATCAATGTTTCCTTCTGTTCATTTACCTACACGCATCACTGATCACTCGGCCACTCTTATTGACAATGTGTTCACAAATGATACTTGTTCTATTTTATCTGGAGTTATTTTAGTAGACATATCTGACCACTTTCCAATCTATTGTTTGAGTAATAATACTTTTGATATGAGTGACCGAGTGTACACAAGGCGTATCATAAAAGATAGTAACATTCAGAGTTTTGCACATGATTTGGTTGAGGCTGTGTGGCATGTTGACACAGATGATGCTGATATTAATTATAATAATTTTTTATGCCAATTTCAGAAATTATACGATGTTCATTTCCCTAAGATACAAAGCCGTTTAAAAAGAGGAAAAGATAAACCATGGTTTAATGAGCATTTGCGGAAACTGTGCAATAAAAAGTATCTCTTGTATAAAAAATATATTAAAAATCCTTCAGTTTATAGGGAGCGAACTTATAAGTGCTTTCGTAACAAGGTCAATAATGAAATTAAACAAACAAAAAATGTTTATTATAAAAATTTGTTTTCTAAAGTTAAGTCTAATCTGAGGAAAACTTGGAAATTATTAATACAGCTCTAGGTAAGAAGAAGAAACAAACAGAAATAGAAAGTATTAATATTGGCGACAGTGTAACTTATGATAACCAAGAAATATCTCAAGTGTTCAATGAATATTTTAGAAATATTGGCATGTCCTTGAAAAACAAATTTCAAAATAACAGTTCAGACAGGAGTTACATACAATATCTAAAATTAAATTCTAAAACAATTTTCTTCAATCCAATAACACCTGGTGAAATCATTGATATAGTGAAGTCTCTCGATAAAGGTTCAAGCCCTGGTTATGATGAAATTGATATTAAAGTAGTTAAGCATATCGTTCATATCATATGTTATCCGTTGACTGACATTATTAATTGTGCTCTTGTAACTGGAAAATTTCCATCAAAGCTAAAAATTGCACGAGTTGTCCCGGTCTTTAAAAGCGGCTCCCAAAGTGAAGTAAATAATAACAGACCAATATCTGTTTTACCATTATTTTCTAAAATACTTTAAAAATGTATATATAATCGCTTATCAACTTTCCTAAATCAACATAATATAATTTCGAATTGTCAATATGGTT
Organism: Heliocidaris tuberculata; assembly: GCA_025618425.1. Classification (NCBI taxonomy): domain Eukaryota; kingdom Metazoa; phylum Echinodermata; class Echinoidea; order Camarodonta; family Echinometridae; genus Heliocidaris; species Heliocidaris tuberculata. The sequence continues at coordinate 29,032,492 of CM046841.1, forward strand.
TTCGACCTGGACACTCCACATCCCATGCGGCTATTGACTTGGTCTCTAAAGTACGAGATGCTTTCAACTCAAGTGAATTTTTAATTGGTTTGTTCGTAGACCTGAGTAAGGCTTTTGATACTTTAGATCATTTTATATTATTGGATAAATTACAAAATTATGGTATAAGAGGTGTTTCTTTGCAGTTATTTCATAGCTATTTAACGAACCGCAGTCAATATGTATTAGTTAATCATACCTGTTCAGATCTTGGCGGATTGGAATGTGGAGTGCCTCAGGGTTCTATACTCGGTCCTTTGTTATTTTTGATTTATATTAATGATGTGTGCAATGTATCAAGTAAATTAGAACTAATATTATTTGCAGATGATACTAGTATGTTTATGTCAAATTGCAATCTTAATTTTTTAGTTGCTGAGTTCAACATTGAAATACAGAAAGTTAATGAATGGTTAATTACTAATGAATTGGCCTTGAATATTAAAAAAACTCAGTGCATGCTTTTTACAAACAAAAATATTGAAACAAGTAATTTGATAATATCCATTGACAAAGATAGGATTGATTTTGTTGATTCCGTAAAGTTTCTTGGAATTGTAATTGATTCGAAATTGCTGTGGCATAAACACATTGATATCTTGTGCAATAAAATTTCCAAATGTACTGGCATTTTGTATAAATTGAAGCATTTCCCCCCAAATATACTGCGCATGATTTATAATGCCATTATAACACCCCATTTACTCTATTGCAATATTGTTTGGGCTAATTCAACGAATTACTCTATGCAACGTTTATTTCGACTTCAAAAAAGGGCCGTAAGAATCATTTATCATGCTCATTATCTTGCCAACACCTCTCCTATTTTTGCTGAATTAGGTTTGTTGAAGGTGTTTGATTTGAATAAATTCAATATTGTAATATTTATGTTCTTACTTCATAATGACCGTATTCCATTATTCCATTGGCGATTGCCAAACATTTTCAATCCAATAACCAGTTCCATTCTTATTTTACTCGAAGTTCTTCAGATTATCATTTGTCTCTAAATAGAACAAATGTTGGTTTAGTAAGTGTATTTTATAGAGGTTCCAAGATCTGGAATGAATTGCACCCAGATATAAAGTTAAGTCCATCTTTAAACTCACTCAAACGCAATTATAAGTCATATTTACTCGAACAATATTAGGCCCTTTGTCTGGCATCATACATTGTCTGTGTAGGGTTTGTCCTGGTTGATTAACTTTTCTTTCAAATCCTATATTACTGACCATATTATACATGTATCTACATTTTATCCATCCGATATGCCCATTTTATGTATTTATTTATGTATATACCAAAGGTGGCAGCTTTTTATAAAGCTCATTGCTTTTCTTGCTGTCTCCTCTATCTTGTAATTTTATATTTTGTACTGATTTGTATTTGTATGTATTTTTCAAACTATTGATGGAAATAAGTAAATAAATGAAATGAAATGAAATAAATGAAATGAAATGAAAAAAATTATATATATATATATATATATATATATATATATATATATATATATATATATATATATATATATATATATATAAAATCGATGAATCAATTGGATAAGAGAATACTTCGCGTAGCAACAAATTCATTGTTCCTCCTTACTGGCTTCCCTTTTTGTGGAAATAACTGCAGAGAATGCAAAAACTGTCTCCGCCGGGAATTGAACCCGATTCGAACAAGAGCTGCCGATCCTATAATATTAGAAGAAAAAAAAAATAGACAGAGAGAGAGAGAGAGATGGAAGGATGATTTCCAAAATAATTTTATTGAACTGCAGTATTCTGTGAAGAACGGATTTATCAAGGTTAGTTTAGAGAGAGAGAGAGTAAGCTTTGAAAAAAAAAATCTGAGCTGAATACTTGTATGAAATTAACTTTAATAAACTTCATTAGGTATTCGTTAAGGGGCATGAAGGAAATAAAATGAACGCTTCGCGTTAAACCAAAGTCAGACTTGTGTTCTGAGAGTGCCCTTTTCTGCATATAACATGTATAGTGCGTTTATAAAAGGCTAACACTTGCATTAAACATTTGCAACGATTTTTTATTTCATCATGGCATGTTTTTTTTTTTTTTTTAGTTTTAGTTTTTTTTTTTTTGCCCCAGTGACATCATAATTACAAACAAAATAAATACAAAAAAATGATTTAAACGTATAAATAAACCACAAGTAAGTTGAATAAAATTATACTGAAAAGGATCCTCTTTTTTTTTTCTCTCTCTCTCTCTCTCTCTGGCTGTATAGGCCGTCTCTTTCATCCGCCTTCTCACTTTTTCTCTCTCTCTCTCTCTTTTTAAAATTGATATTGCCTCCCCCTCCTCTCTCTCTCTCTCTCTCTCTCTCTCTCTCTTTCAATTTGTTGTAATACTTTTCGATTGATTGCTGTTTTACTATAAATATGTGCAAGTTTGCAAGGCTTCCAGTCACTATACAATAACGATCCATCCTTGATCCGTACACCCATATTTTGATAAACAAACGTCAAAGTAATCTACACCCACGAGAGAAAATAGAGAGAGTGAAAAACAAACAGATGTAGGCTACAAGGCTACTGACCAAAATACATATTTTATAAAGTGGTGTTAATATTGCATTCCCGTGAGAATGTTCTCATCGGTCATTCCCATCGCTAGGTTCGGGGCTCTACGGGACCAGGTGGACGTAGGGTTTCGCTAGGTCGCTCGCGGGGCATTATTATGTTTGCACGTGCATGTTTACTGTGCGCGGCGGGCATAGCGGAGGGCGGGAGAGATTTGCATACAAATTAGAGCTAGGTTAATGACTGTCTGTCTTCATTAAAGCGGCTTAAACGCTCCTCTCTCTTCTTCTTATTTTCCCCCAGCCCTCCGAAAATTCAATTCAGGGATGTTAAATTCTCACGGTTGAACAATAAAAGATGAGATATTTTTTCATAGTGTTGGCCAAAGATTATTGCCCGAGTGATAGCTTGACCTTCAAACGGACCTGTGGCAAAAAATGACGTCCGTTGAATAGCGCACTTGTCAATATCGCAGCATTATTTAATAGTGACTAGTTGTTATGCAATACTATGTCATCATTATACACGCTCTTTATGTTGGCTTAGAACCGTGGGAAATGTGTTCAATTGTTCATTTTTTTCTCACGAGGTGATTCCCTAGATGTGTTTGATATTTCATTAATATAAACAGAGGGGTTTGTTAAAATGAAGGACAGTGGACAGAGAGAGAGAGAGAGAGAGAGGGAGAGAGAGAGAGAATAACTGTATATTTATTTATTCATTTCTTTTGTCTTCTTTATTTTTTTAAATTTTATACTGCATGGTTGACCTGTTCAGTTATGCAAAACTGCTTTCCAAAGGCGCCCTGCAGTTTAACAAATCATTTCACATGAAAATACAAAATACATAACAATGATTAAGATGGTATTTATAATGGTATTATACATGTAATTTGAATAGTAATGTTATCATTTCATTGAGTCAATAACGCTTTGCATAGTTTTTTACTCAGTAAAGGGATTTAAACGTCTGGACATTACGATGGAGTGCATTAAACAAACTGGCTCCAACATTATGCAAAATAATTTCATCTACATAATACACAAAGAGAGAAAATGGAGAGAGAGATAGAGTGAGAGAAATAGAAAACATAGTATATATATAAAGGAGAGTGAGGAAGGATGGGTATCGTGAGTAGGAGAGACACAAAGGAGAAGCGGACTAGAAAAGAAAGGAGAGAAGAAAAGAAAGAAAGAAAGAAAGAGGGAGAGTGAAAGATGGAGAGAGATAAAGAGAGAGGAGGGATATAGATAGGGAACGGAGATTTATTAAAAGAGGACTAGAGTAGGTCTTTAATGATAACAAAAAAGAACGAGAAGGGATGATATATCATAAAATACACCCCCCCCCAAAAAAAAAAAAACAAAACAAAACAAAACAAAACAAAACAAAACAAAACAAAACAAAACAAAACAAAACAAAACAAAACAAAACAAAACAAAACAAAAACAAAAACAAAAACAAACAAAAAAGAGGAAGAAGAAGAAGGAAACGCGCCACATTGTAATACCAGGCTGTTTTTTGTAATGGAAATTTCTTTAAAAATCAGTTTCTGGAGAAGATAATGTTGAAAAATTAATACCTTTTCATGAGATAGCTTATCCTTATTCTTGAGTATTGTTGAAAGCAATTTCTTTTGAAAATTAAAAACTAGAAAATAAAATTGTTATTCGGCTGAGTATGATAATTACTACAAAATATGGAAAACATATTGTTATCATTCTCAACCTTTCTAAGGAACTTCACAACCTGCTAAACGAAATATTCATCTAAATTCAAGTTTATGATATTACATGGATTTTGCAGAAATTGAAAAATACCGGATCCCTTGGTTTCGAATGCATGCATGCATGTTTTGTTTTGTTTTTGTTTTTGTTTTTGTTTTTTTTGTTTTTTTAGATGATGTTGCTTTTTGGTAATAAATTATTAGATTCTGCTTTTAAAAATTTGAAATAATGATGACATCACAAGATAAAGTTAAAGGTTTTCTACAGGGAAAAAGAAATATTATCAATGGATGGAAAATGTCCACGTTTATCACACTCCAACACTGGTTATCCATCGAATGCTTTTTTTTTTCTTCTTCTTCTTCTTTCTTTTTTCTCTTGTTTTGTTTTTTATGAGAATTCAGTGTACTTCCTATATGTTTCAATTCATGACATATTATGTCCCATCATTAAAAAAAAGAAAAAGAACTATGATGAATAAACTCACTTGATTGATGATAATGATATAACAAAAATAACGACCAAAAATTAATTATGACAACCCCAGTATTTAATCACCATCCTCATCATCACGAAAATGTGACAACTGGTGCGCTTTAAAGAGAACTGACAAACATTACACAGAAATTGACAAACATTACACAGCAAAAGGACAGTTATAGGTAAATACAAGTGCAACATTCCTAAATCAACACAGCGGAGAAAATACAGCTTCATTATGTATGCACGTTTCACAATGCTTTCCCTGAATTTCCCAGTGTATATACCATAAGTATTACAGCACAGCAAAATGCATAATGAAGCTCATGGGATTTACGCGTGGAATGCTAATAGAGGTACGGATGGAAAAAGTCAGATAAAAACAAAATGCACTTCAATTTCTTTAGCAATTTTAAAGGAACGGCGCTTTTTTCTTCTTTTTAAAAATAATTCTAGTGAACAATTTATTTACAAATTGCGTAATGCTTCTTTGCTTTTATCATTCACGTCGTTGGTCTTGTTGTAATAATTGTTTAAACCTCAAGTTGACAGGAGAATTCTTTTTTTTTATATACGAATATCTGAGGATGTATTGTAATATATTTGCTGATGTCATTTGACTAGGGGATGTTTATTTCAAACTCTTGTAATAGACCGGTTCTGTAATGTATACAAATTTTATGCACACTTCTTCTCTGAGCACCTAGTGACGAGCTATTCCATTAACCTGCTTTTTATAAATGAGCCTCAATGCTTTGAATCCAGTTTGCATACATTACTTGTTGCTATGTCCGGCAAGCCTCCGGTAAGCTTTCAGGTTGTCAAGAACAACCTTTGTTTGAAAGGTATGTATAAAATTTGCATAAATTACCGAAGCGGTCTATTGTGTAAAAATCAGTCGAGAAATCTGTCCTGGAAAATGAACTTTGTAGGAAATAGTGGACATGTATCTCGTCGACACTGAAAGTACTTATTGTATTGCTTTCAATTATTTTTTTTCCTATTTTCTTTTTTAGTTATTGACAAAGGTACAGAGTAGAGCCTGCACCTCTTGCATGTTGCATGTCTTGTATTAAATTTCAAACACAATCCGTGTATATTAGGGAAAGAACGCACGAACGACTGAAATGATATAGGCTAATGCGTGACCAATAGGTAGCGAGCACTTTTATGTCCAAACTCAGTTTTCAATAATTGTGTATTATAGGTCCTTTTACTGAAAGAGCTGGGTATACCCACAATGCTTATGCATGCCTTTGGTTATATGTTGGAAATCCCATACATTATTTAATCAAGATGAAAACGAAGGTTTTCCTTTCACTACTTATAAACATGATAAACGTCAACTGAAAGCCAGAATAACATGATCTCATCGCCGTTAACGCAGTTTTATTAGCTCCTAGCAGACATGCTCCTCCATAAATTTAGTTTTTCTTTCTTTTTCTTGAAAGCTATTATTTGTCTTCCCCCATACTTCAGATGAGATCATTTTCTATTTCTACTTTCTTTCTCTTTTTCTTCTCTTCTCTCCTATTCCACTCTCAGCCATTCCCCCACCCCTCTCTCTCTCTCTCTATCTATCTATCTCTGTCTCTATCTCCCTCTGCCTATCACACTAACTTGTACATGAATATTGAAGAAATGGCGTCAGATAAGTACACGCCCGAAGCTGTTATTGGCATCCCCGGCTTTTAGAAGATCTGTAGATTAACGGATCGTGCATCCAATATCTTCTATACCATACCATAGCCTACTTAACAATCCCTGGGATGGGGTGAGGGGTGAGGGGTATGGAGGGAGGGGGATGTTGGAGCTAAGGATGCAGGTGTGCATGACTAGAGGGTGAGTTATGAGATGATGGTATTGATGTGACGTGGTGTGTGCGAGGAGGCGACGGGGATACTAGATGGATTCATTCCTTGGTGAGTTATTTACCATCTTCAGAAGATCGCCAAGTCAATCTGTCCTGTACTTTCTCCTTATATTGTTATATCGTCTTAATTTTATATCTTTCTCTTTAGATGCCTTCTTCATTACATTTTCTTTCTGCAATCTTCAACCCCGATGTCGGTCTATCAGTCTCTCCATCTCTCCGCATTCTTTCTGGGTTTTTTTTTTTTGTGTGTGTGTGTGTGTGTGTGTGTGTGTGTGTGTGTGTGTGTGTGTGTTTTGCCTTTAAATGGTGCTTTGTGCGATGTTTTTCAAATAGTGTTTACTTCGATAACATATTATCATGATTATCACTGCTTTTTAAAGCTCCATTGTGCTTTACTACCCCCCCCCCATCTCTCCCCTCTCCCCCTTTCTCATACCCTCCCCCCTCTCTCTCTCTCTCTCTCTTTCTCTTTCTTCATCTCTTGATCTCCTACCCTGTTTTCTTTATATCTCCCTGGGTTTCTCTGTCCTCTCTTACATCTCGCTGCCTTATACTCTCTTTCTCTCTCTTTCCTTCCCAACTGTGTTTTTATTATCATCCCTTCCAATGTCTTCACACTCTTATCCATCACACATCAGAAAGCATCTCAGATCAATATTGTACATGTATCCCGTGGAGATGAACTTCTCTTCACTTCCCACAAGAAGTCAACGCTGGATCGCGATACAAAGCGGCGATGTCTTTCAGCGTACGAATAGCTTGCTGTAATCGCCCAATGGTCAGAGTAGTAGTAGTGCTAGTAGTAGTAGTAGTAGTAGTAGTAGTAGTAGTAGTAGTAGTAGTAGTAGTAGTAGTAGTAGTATAGTTGTAATAGTAATAGTAGTAGTAGAGGTAGTAGTAGCAACGGTAGTAATAGCAACGGTAGTAGTAGCAGCATCAGCAACAGCAGCATCAGCATCAGCAGCAGCAGCAGCAGCAATAGTAGTAGTAGTAGTAGTAGTAGTAGTAGTAGTAGTAGTAGTAGTAGTAGTAGTAGTAGTAGTAGTAGTAGTAGTAGTATAGTTGTAATAGTAATAGTAGTAGTAGAAGTAGTAGTAGCAACAGTAATAGTAGCAGCATCATCATCATCAGCAGCAGCAGCAGCAGTAGTAGTAGAAGTAGTAGTAGAAGTAGTAGTAGTAGTAGTAGTAGTAGTAGTAGTAGTGGTAGTAGTAGTAGTAGTAGTAGTAGTAGTAGTAGTAGTTACGGAACATCAAATTATCATTATCATTTCAATATTGTTTCCTTTATTATTGGATACCATCAATACCGAGTGTCACGACGACTTCATCAACGTAGATTTTCTTCTCCCCCCCCCCCCTTTTTTTTTTTTGGTCACCCTAGCTTCCTCCACCCGTTCTTGCGCCTAATGTGTGTTCGTCCGTCCGTCAAATCACGCTCCTTCCGCCCGCAATGGCGCATAATGCATTAGTCGATCTCAGCCATAATAGCTAGAGGGTAGGAGGTTTCTGAGAGAGGATGAGTAACCAAAATGGACGTACTCAGACTGGACATTGAGAGATTCGTGAAAGGAATTGTCCGCTTGAATCAAGACCTATTTCGATATTTGCATAACTGTATTGGGTGGGGCTCCCATCCTATCTTTCTCCTCTCTCTCTCTCTCTCTCTCTCTCTCTCTCTTCATGTCGCTCATTATTTTCTCTCTAACTTTTCCTCCACTTCCCATTTCTAGTTCTATTTTCTCTCTCTCTCTCTCGTCCACTCTCTTCTTTCTTTCTCTTTAGCTTCCTCTATTTCTCCCTCCCTTTTCTTCCTCTTCCGTGAGGAAAATATATATACTAACATGTAAAATAAGAATATTATCACTTTCCTCATCTCATTGAGTGTAGCATGTTCACACCCCTCCAGGTCAATCTACTCTCCCCCCCCCCTCTCTCTCACTCTCTCTGGCCCCCTCTCTCTATCTCTCTCTTGCTCTCTCTCTCTCTCTCTTGCTCTTTTTTATTCATCTGTGTCTCTTTTTCAGCCCCCTTCGTTGTCGTTCGCTCTATCGGTCTGCTTTTCACTGTTTCTTTGTCTCTTCTTAAAGCCCCTTTTCTTTCATTCTCTGTCTCCCAAACAATTCCTAGATTATCTTCCTTCAATTTCTACCAGTCTACTTTCTCGTGCCCTCCGTCATTCCATGCACTCTTCCATTCTTCTTATTTGATTCCTAACCTCGCTTCTCGGTCTCCCGATGACTCAGTTGACTTCCTGACGTACACGACTTCCATGCCGAACGCGGCTTCCTCGGAATTAAGTCGCCGTCGACTCCGTGTTGAACAAACATAGCGAGGCAACTAGCAGGCTTGATGACGTAGGCATGCTAGGCGTGGAGGGGTATACCTGAGCGAGTATAGTTACACAGGTGTACGGGGCAGGCGTAGGGATGGTGTAAGGGTTGCCCCCCACCCCCCCCCCCCCTTCCCACTTACTTGCTGCCATTGAAGCTTGGATTTAATTCCGAAAATTCGTATGAATGGAGATGAAAATAGTAGAAGTGTAGTGGTATATAGTGGTTCATTCACTTGACTCTTGCTCTCAATCGAAGGGTTGAGGGTTCGAATCTCAGCCGGGCACTAGCATCTTTTGGCAAGACATTAATCCAATGTTGCCACTATCCACCCAGGTGTTAAATTGGTACCTGGCAGGACTTATTCCTTGAAATGCATTGTACGCTGATTATGGCAGCCGGACCTATATAGCCATGATAGCTGGGGTAAAAATATCCAAACCATTTGGAAGCGCTTTGGGACGTTATATTATAACGTCATATGCGATGTACAAGAACAGTTTTTTTTTATTTGTAGTCTTATTATCATTAGAAGAAGAAGATGCTGCATATCGAAAAGGGATTGGGGAATATATTCACTATCCTTGGTGTAGCGTTGGTTCAGACATTGAGGGGGCACTGGCATGATGGGCGAGGGGGGGGGGGGGGGGCACTGGTGTTAGTAGGGAGATGAAAATTAATGCGATTGAACCTACTTAGGGGGTGTGAGAGGGTCCTATCGTCTTCAAATTTGATGTTTCTTCCTCCTTCTTTTCTTTTTCTCTCGTTTTCCCTTTTTTCCTTCCAATGTTGAGTTTCTTTCGATTGCCCATCAAAAGGATTTCTCAAAATATAAGTCATTTTAAGGATCTTTATTAAATACAAAAGATTTCCAGAGTACAGAAGTATAATTTTCTCTGAAATAAACATTTTGAGTAATCATAACACACAAGTTTATTACACTATAGGTTTGTGGTATTGCAAGGCATAAACATCTTGAAAAATCCTGAATCGGCAATATTTCAACATGCCTTAAGACATTCTAACACGGGCGTCATTTTTATGAGAAAAAAAATCGATTCGAAAATCGTGTGGCTTATTGATCCGTTTTTGCATGTAAACAGTATTTTTTCTTTCGTTTTCTTGATGAAAAATGATTTTGTTAATACCTTCAATGTGGAACTTAGATTTCTGTTCATTTCTTATAACTATGTTAATCACCTTCAGTCATTGGCTTACACTAATCTATTATCATTGTGACCTCTCTGTAGCGTGACTCTGTTGTGCGGTTGCACTGCCAAAGGTCACCGGGCGAACATTTTATTAACTTCTTGATATTATTATCAATCTCGGTCAAAACACTTTCGTCTCTCGCTGATATAGGACCATTATTTATTTGACTACAGATATCATAATAATGCTAGAAAAATTGTACATTCCAGGAGTTATAATAAGAAAACGACAAAACTGACACAAAGCCATGTAGAATTTAAACTTATAAGAACTTCGTTTAATGGTATCAGCATTTTTTTTTTCTCCATTGTTCATTTTTTCTCTTATTCATGAAGGGAGAGGTAAGATCAAGATCTCTTGGTGGTTTTTATCTTCTTAGTCATGTTAGTAGACTATTTTTTTTTTTTTTCCTTTTTCGTTCGTTGCTTATGAAACTCTCCGTAATGACCAATATTAAAAATCACTGAGCTCGCGGTGACCTGGTCTTCGATCATTCCAACGCACATAAAATCCCTCCAGTCAATTATCTTTCTTTATTTTCAAATTTTCTTTGCTTTTTTCGGTCGTCCAGAAGAGAAAAATCTATATTTGCCGCGTGATGTGGAGCGGGAAATCGTGAGCCTTCCTCCCCGCAACTTCCGGCCGAAAGATCGAGGGCGCACACGTGCATCCGGTCGACGGCGCGCGCGACGGACGAGGACACGCGAGTGACTTTTGGAAAGAAGAAACCTTTGGATAGCGAGAAGGGGAAGGGGAAATGAAGAGAAATAGGGGGATAAATTGGAATTCAATCCATGTGAAGAGATAATAGTCACTGTTTACAATGCCCCTGAGGTTTTTCTTTTGAGTGTAATTTTGCACACAATAGCTGATTCATCCTTTTCAGCGCGCACGTGCGGGTTATTACCTCGTGAGGCTTTATTGGAATGGCACGCGCGGATACGAATGTGGAAATTAGGAAGAACATAGTACAGAGAGAGAGAGAGAGAGAGAGAGAAATAGTAATATTGGGAATATGTGAATTAAGATAAAATGTGGTCAGAGTGACTACGCGAGATAAATGCATTATAACAAAAATGACAACGGATAGTTTGAAAATTACATATTTCGCCTAAGATCATGACAATGTTCTTTTATTATCATTACTTTTGCCTAAGAAGACATTGTTTAAAAATCCAAGGAAAAATAATCTGAACAGATTTAAGACAATAAGAAATTTTGTATCGACAATGAAAAAAAAAGGTATTTGACAAATCAGCAGCACTATGGACAATGATGGAGAGAGGGGGATAGGGAGTATCTTTTTAAAGAAAATCATTTTAGTATTCCAACTCGAACTATTAATGACTATTCTGAAATTTTTGGATATAAACTAAGATAATCATAATGAACATGTGCTCATAACGTTTCAGAACAAAATAGATCAACTAATTGCTGATTAAAAACATAAATCTCGTGAAGATGATTTGGAGTCTCATAAATTATTGTAGTAGGCTTACCTATTATAAACTTGGTTATAAGTTTTTAATTTTCAATTATTTCTTTTAGAATTAACGTGAATCAAAAGTGGATTATTATCCATTTCTCAATTTATTAAAGCCCTAAGATCATTTTCTTAATAAAAAAAAAGTTCTAACAAATAGAGAATGTTTCAGTAAATTATTGTCAAGAAATATATTATTGGCCATTTTATTTGACTTTTTTTCTGTTGGTTGTTTCAAAATGACTTTTCTATAAACAAGATATTCACAGAATAGCTTAATGGGCACCTTTTTCAGAAATAAATTCTATGATATATTTGAAATCATTTTTACAACACACCGCTATATGTCGTACAAAGGAATGATCAAATTTGATAAACAATATGCCTGACAACAAAGGAACGAAATGAATATGCAAACATTTTACTCTTTTTCCATTTTACGTATATTAAAAGAAGAATTGACAGCGGTGGTTGCAGGGTTGGTCTAATTTTGTCTTAAGTGACTTTATAATTGGCATTTATTGCCTTTATCGATGATGTCATCCCTATTGTTTGACTAACCACATCACCATGCTCTAATCAGGTCCACGAGTCAATAACATTGTGCCTTCTAATGCTTTTCTCGGGCATCCCCACAAAATGATTTTAAACCTCGTGATTAGATCGAACCAATCAGAAGCATGGATTTTACGCGGTCTAATGAAGTGGATTTCATCGTCTGCATGAATCTGACTTCCGGTCTGCCGCGTTGGTAAATTAGCCGCTGCTGAACAGACACGCTAAACCCTAAAAGCGAATAAATCAGCAATTAACTCGCAAATATTTGAGTCGAGAGGGTAGCGAGGTAAGGAGGACAAAAAGAAGAATGTGGCGTAAGGAGATCAAAAGTGAAGAAAGAGAGAGAGAGAGAGAAAGAAAGAGAGAGAGAGTAATCAAGAAAGAGAGAGAGGGGGGGGGGGGGGGAGGGGGAGGAGTCAGAGAGGGAGAAAGAAAGAAGGTAAAGATAGCAATAACGGTGATGATGACAAGAGAATGAAAAAAAATATAGATGCTGCAAAAGGGAAAATACATGACAACGAGAAGGAATTAAGCGCCGAAAGATTGCAAAAAAATAAGACTTCGTATTTAAGACTTTATTAAGGTGATCATCAAAGCCAAGCCTGTAAGAGAGAGAGAGAGAGAAAGAGAGAGAGAAAGAAAGAGAGAGATGTGGGGGGGGGGGGTACATAGAGAAAGATCAGGCGAAAGGTCAGACAAAGGCAGTCAGACCAACAACAAAAAATCTTAGTTGAACATTTGCAAAATTTGCAAGAATAAAGAAATACAAACTTAGGTCATGAAAACAGAATTATTCTAAAACGGCGGAACAGAAAACAACAGATATCCCCTGTTTCATTTGTCTACACTTTACATTGTCCACCTACATAAAAAAATCAAGTAAAGGTATATTTCTGACCTTTAAATAGTAAAGAGGCACAATAAATATCGTGGATACACGCATTTACATGATGATGTTTTGATCTAGGCGCCCGTCCGTATCATAATATATTGGTCAAATCAACCTTCTTACCTTCTTTCTATGAAGAAACTTTGATTGGAAACCAATATATCCTTCATAATATTTTAGTCCTTCTCTTTACGTCCTCTCTTAGTCCCCCCCCCCCCCCAACTTCCATCTCTTAACCCTTCTTCCTTTCCCATCCAACTCCTCATCAATATCCTTATTCACCGTCCGATATAACGCACGTGCAACCATTTTACCGCTCAAATAAGTCCTCTCCAAATATCATCTCTTTTCTCGCATCCGAAATCACCACGGGTAAATTGCTTTCTTGACTCTCTTTGGCCGGGAGCTCTTTGCTCAGGAAAAACAAGACCCCTGGAATAGCTACTGGGTCTGCTAACTGTCGGCTTCAAATGACTTTCGACGCCTGAACCCAATACTGCCGCCATGACAGACTGGGTATACATGTATATCCTACTGCACTGATTTCATAATAAACATACTTCGTGCATGCAGAGTGCATTAACATAACCTTCATCTTATATTAACCCGTTGACTACTGAATTCTCTTATTCCCATAGGCTTAGTACATGGACCACTCGGTTCCCGTAGGCAAAGGGTTAACATATTTTCCATATTGTCATCTATAAAACAGAGTCCTATATTATTTTTGTAATGAATAATGTAAACAATCTGCTGCGTGATAAGACGATTTAGTTGGTTTTGACATTATCTCATAAGCACGGATGTTTGATTTTCTTTTAATTCAGTTTTTTTTAACAAAAAGAACATAAGATACTTACATAATAGAAGATGGTTTGGCTCTTCTCATATAATGATAGAAAAGATACCCTCTTAGATATCTTTTTTTAAATCGAATTTTAAATTTTGGAAACATCACAAAGGCAAAATATCAAACAGGAGAAAAATGATCTGTAAACAAAAATTAAAATGAGGGACCTACGATTGCAACACACGTTATTTGTTCTTTAAAAGTCTCTGAAAATAATTGTTTCTGGTGAAATGTAGCATAGGATATTGATAACCAAGTAAATACAACTGAGTCATGTAAGACTGCTGAAAACATACTTATTTGTAAATGGATGAAGATTTATAATTAGCTTTCAGGCTTTCGGTTGTTTAAAAATTTTTAATCAATTGTCTTGTATATAGTTATCATATTCCAAGTACGAGGCATAAATGCTATACAGCATAATGTGAAGTTCTCTATTCAGTGATACGCACTATAAAAGCAGCATTCATTGTCATTATTTTTATAATTATCATATGATCATCAGATGATCATTATCAAATACACCATGACATCAATCTGGTGCCAGCAAGTCGAATTTTTAATCTTTTCATACGATAATTGTGTTCTTGTAATGATTCAGAAATAAACGAAATTTACACTATTCCATGCACGTAAACATGGTGATGAACCATTAAATTATATACATGATTTTCTTCAATTTTTACATACATGATTTTTTTCCCCAGTGATTTACTATCAAATTCCTCGGCAGGTTTTCTAATTTTTGAGATATGATGAAAATCCCCCCCCCTCCCACCCCCCCAAAAAAAAATGTTCAGTCATGTCAGTCATGATATTTCTCACTAAAAGGTTTTCCTTGAAATCAACAAGCAAATACATAGTAAGGGACCTTATCATACGCGCGTACTATTGAATATTTTCATTTTCTATACATGTATACTGTACACGTTGAGTCATAATCCTAAGCTATCAGCCTTTCGAATGAATATATTTCAATATAATGCTTCTCTTAATATTCTCTGCTCTGTGGCTGAGAGCTTTCTGTCCTTCAGGGCAGCCTAATATGACGTCCATTTGTGTGATGTAATTTCAGATTAAATTTGAGGTTTTATTTGACAGCGATGGCAATGTTTTGGCTAGAGTGTTATTAAGAGGGAGAGAGAGATAGAGAGAGAGAGAGAGAGAGAGAGAGAGAGAGAGAGAGAGAGAGAGAGGGGATAAAGAAAGGGAGAGAGAGAGAGAGGGAGAGAGAGAGAGGGGGGGAGAGAGAAGATGTCAAGTAAAAAAGTGAAAGTGCAATAGATTAGGAATTGAATATACAGATAGGAACAGTCATGATTGAATTATGTATTCAATTATGTATTCATTTATGTATTCATTTATGTATTCATTTATGTATTCAATTATGTATTCAATTATGTATTCACTTATGTATTCATTTATGTACTATATATGTATGAGATGTGTATTATACCTGAAAAATGTATGTTAAAAATGATGCAGAAACCAATAAATCAAATCAAATCAAATCAAATCAAATCAAATCAAATCAAATAGATGGAGGATCTTAAAGATTGTACGCCATAGCTGATCATGGAGATGGAGAAAGGAACAAGATGATTATAGAGAGCAATAGAAAATAGTACAATGTATTTCAGAGAGAGAGAGAGAGAGAGAGCGCGATAGAGAGGGTGAGAGAGAGAGAGAGAGAGAGAGAGGGAGGAGGAGAGGGAGAGAGAGTGGGAGAGAGAGGGGGCAAGAGGGACGAAGAAAGGAGAAAAGAGATAGCAGAAAATGATATAAGGCTTGAACGGAAAGAGATGGGAGGGGAAAAGGAACGGACTGAGTAAACGAGACAGGGGTTAGAGAGGGGTTGAGGAGGTGGAAGACAATTCAGTAATTTATTTCTTACAATTCCTCACTAAATTGCAGAGATATATCACAAAGGATGTACATATTGTAAAATGTAGACATCTGTAAAGCTCATAATCATTGTCTAAATTCCTTTATAATGTATAATATCCAAAGCTTTTTGATGGATGGCCGTAACATTACAACTGTGAACTCGCTATAGTTGTCCTGCTTTAAAGATAAAGTTGAGTTCTAGTCATTGTGAAAGAAACAGTCTCAAAGCAACTGGCAAAGGTTGATCATGTCGTCATAAGAATTTGTGTATACTGAGAGGCTTTGGAATCCTCAAAATGATAAGAAATTGACCTATCCTCGCTGAAAAACAGATTGTGCGCTGCACACAGATATTGGTATGCACACTCATGTGGCATGAAAGTTCGGCCGGAACACTTCAGCTATTTCTCTTCATATTCGTATATGAGGGTATTTTAAAAGCTATCTTTTCCAGGGGATATGGTGTTCTTCCGAAATGACATAAAATGAATGAGAAAGCTCACAGCATTATTTTTCACCTTTCTCATAGAACTCAAACTTCTAATTAATGTTTCCTTTATTTAGTGCATTACTTAACACTTTAATTCCATGAATACTGTGATGAACTTTAATTGGTGATTCCTTTCATTCAGCGGTTTGTATACACTGGTTATTGCTATATTAGGCAAGTCTCGGGAAAGTCTGAGACAAGTTTAAGGTCTTCAGTAGCAATTCCAAACAAATGAATGTTCGCATTGAAAGGTGGGTCCTTCAATCAACGTATGATATACAAAACCTTCACTATGAAAGGGAATCAATCTTGTAAACATCAGTTGCTGCTGTATTGGGTAATCCTCAGGCAAATAAACAGCTGAATTTGCCATGGATCATATAACATGCAATCCTCCTGTATGGAGAGATCAGCTGAAGATGTGAAACTATCAATGAAATACTGATTTCAAAGGGGGGAATAACGAATTTTGTAATATTCTAAAGAAATATTTCAAAGTGAAATATTTTATGGTAAATATAATGTTCTGACCTAACTGATATTATAAGGGACCACTCCGAGTTAGATAGATTCTTGCATCTAAGTTTTGTTTGCAAAGACAATACGAGAAATATTATAATGGCATCATTGTGACAAACTTTGTAGACTTAGCTCGATGGGGGAATGGCTTAATGTGACAGTTCTAATTATATTGTGGTAAATGTATTTTTGGGGGGTATGTTTCTGAAACATCCAAAATACTAAATATGCAAAACATATCAAAGTCGTTAACCAAAAAATTAACTTTTACCATAATTTTGCTACATTACTTTATTTCAAAATGTATATACATGTATTTTTTGCATATATTCATGTTCATAAAATGACATTAATTCGCTTAAAATACAAGACTGTCTTTAAAATAAAAGCATAGAATAGAATACTATCACAAAGCAAAATGCAAGTATAATTTATGCTCATCGTTTTGTCTCCATCTCATCTCTCTTTATCATATCTATCTACTTCAAGCTTCTTATCATTTTTCAAGATCTAACGGTAGAGATGTCAAACAAAGGAAAATGCATCAACATCTTTTTAAAATTCCTCGATGATTAACCACTCACATATCGAGTAACTCTCCTATTGCATATTATATAGCAAGGTTTTAATTCCCAAGTCGAAAAGCAACCGCGTGTTAGCTTCGGGATTCAGGTCAGCATCCCACGCCGAGTGGCCCCGGTGCCGGCCCGACACGCTCCCGGTAATTCGATCGCGGGGCACACGTGCATCCGTGATACCTTATAACGTCATCTATACCGTGTAATTTGTCAGACTTCTTCCTCATTTCTTCACTTTCACCTTACCTACAGGCGACTTCCAATCTCCATTGCCCTCCCCTTCCCCCCCCCTCCCCCCCCCCCACACACAAACCGCCCTCTGCGTGCCTTGAACACACCCCCCCCCCCCCCTTCTTTCTCTCTCTCTTTCGCTCTATTTCTGCTTTATTATTTCGTCAGTCTTTCTCCTTTGTTTTCAGAATTATTCTTCCACTTTTTTTCTGCCGGTCTATCTGTGCTTGCCCACATCTCTCTCTCTCTCTCTCTCTCTCTCTCTCTCTCTCTCTCTCTCTCTCTCTCTCTCTCCGTATACATTTGCACCACCCTCCCCCTATATCTCTCTCTATCTAAGCTTCTCGGTATATTCTCTTTTTATGTTGCTCCCCTTCCATGTCTGTTATCATTTCAATGTTGCGCACCCCCCCCCCCCTCCCCTCTCACCATCTCTCCATTCATTTTTCTGTTCTTCTTTCTTTGTCCCACCCTCCATGCTCTCCTTCTTTCTGTCGATTTCTCACTCTGTCTCTCCTTTACATTCTTTTTTCTCTCAGTCTACCTGGTATGTTCCTAGCCCCGTGTCCATCGCTCTCATCTATAATCAAATAAGTGACTTTTAAAAGGGGAAAATAAGATGCCTAAAAGGCTGGTGTAAGCGATAGTGGGGAGCGAGGGATATTTACTTAATAATCAGCGAGAGTTTGAAAATTAACGGGAGATCGATATGGGTAAGAGGAGAGATAGAGAGAGAGAGAGAGAGAGAGAGAGAGAGAGAGAGAGAGAGAGAAAGACAGGGAAGATTGGAGTGAAGATGAACTGGGAAGGAATCGACCCTTCTGAGAATGGAGGGACGTGAGGGAGCGGGCAACAATAGTTAAGTAGAGACAGGGAAATCAAACAGGCTGTAGAGAACAGGGAGAGTAAGATAAAGAGAACTAGATATGATATATTACAGCTATAGACATGTCAGGACAAAACAAAAATATAAATGGTGGGGATAACAGAGAGAGAGAGGGGGGGGGGAGAGAGAGAGAGAGAGAGAGAGAGAGAGAGAGAGAAAGAGAGATTGAAAATAGAAAGAGGTATTACTAAAAGCAGACAATATGAGTTACACATCTCACTGAGACTGGTGGTTCTGTGCTATAACATGATAAACGCCATCTATGGACATGATAGTCTATACCAAGATAAATCACAAGATGAAATATATCTCAGATTTACCGATTGAATTCTGGATGCGTGTTATGTAGGCTTATGTGGTCGTTTTAACGAAGAAGGAAAGCCTCAAATAAGTGCAGTGGATATTATTACTGCTTGTAATAAGAGTAAACAAACATGCAAGGTTTAATCAATTAATTGTAAGCCGTTCTTAATGAGATTACAACTTTGAAATAAGATTTTGTCACTTTCTTCGAGGAAATTCCAAATATATTATCATTGTTTTTCCTTTCACATGATTCACTTCTTCAATTACAGTTTTGAAAATCATGATGTAGAAGGAGAAATTCGGTGGTCATTTGTTCCAAAAATTTAGAAAGTTTATCGTTTATGCTACTAAAAATATGTTGCAGTGGGGTAATTGTGATTCACCATATACCATAATAAATCACCAGTTATGACATACAAGTACATGCAGTAATTATCATAATTATCATCTTGAAAAATGATGAAAACAATTGCAAATAATACATTAATCTATAACCTACTTGGACGAATTATGAAAAAGAAATAATGATAATAATAAATGTCTTCTGAAAAAAAAATTATTATAATGTCTATGGTGTGAAAAATGCATTGCTCCAAAATTATGAAGACTATAATTTCCGTTGATGTATTGCTGTCTCTAAATTGATAGATAACATTTAAAATCTCTTGAATAAGAAAATCAATGTCTTAACCGTGTTTTATTCCATTATTTGGGGAGGGGAAGAAATGATATTTATGTAGAGAAAGTAAATGAGAAATTGTTGCATGCCTAACAATTTCTTTATGTCATTTTAACTTCATCTTACAAATAATATGGTTTAAGACACTTCCCCATCCTCCATTGTATCTCTCCTTTTCTTCCCTTTTCCCCTCCAATCAAGCTCAGCAGTCTCTTTCCTTTTTTGGATGTTGTTATTTTCTTTTTATATATTTATTATGTAATAATGTATTATGTAATAAGGGCACCCTCGCCCCAAGCTTTTGCTTTGTACCATATTAATGTATATTTTGTCATATTTTTTATTTAAAATACATGTACATTATTTTTGCTCATTTATTACTTTGTATATTGAAAAGTTGGAAATAAATGTCTTTAAATTGAACTGAATTGAAGTGAATTTTTATTTCCTTGAGCGGTTATGTTCAAAGTCGGACATTATTTCAGGGACAGATGTAACCCTATCCAGAGATATGTATCGATCTTGAAAACAACTTCTCTGTACCAATGACTGAGGTCATAAATTATCCCTAAGACATGTAACAGATACCAAGCCTTCCTCTCTCTCAGTTTCGAGACGGTTAAGAGACGAGCGAAGACGGGGAAATATTATGGCAGGGATATGCTGTGTGATTTATCTCCGTGCGTGTGTAGTGCTTATGTTAATGCGGAATGGTTATGCACATTAGGACTCGAGTCAAGTGCATGGTTTGTAAAACGAATTTGAGAGGAATTCCTTTTTCATGTTGCCAGCTTTGTCCCTAGATCATTTTAAGACAAATAACACTGCCTTCAAACAATATTCATATCGTAATGTCAGTAGTTTGAAATTGTTAAGGTTAGGAAATAAGAAACAAACCAAGCAAAAATGAACATTGTTGAATGGGAGAAGATTGTGACTATAATCAATAGAGTAAAGTTTTAGATTGCATTATTCCATATTTACGACTAAAAAATGGGCGATTCTGACCACTTATAAAATATAAATGAACATTTTCTCCTAAGGACATGACCATGATTATATAGTTTTAAACGGAAATAATCTAACACTTAAGGAGTCATGTTTCGTCAATTTCTTCGGGGGGAGGGCGATCATGTTATTATATTCATCATCTTCTGATACATTTTTTAGCTCGTATACCATGCATATTTACTTCTAACAAAAGATGATGCATTTTCATTGAATTTGAGGTTATTTTTAATTTTATTTTTTTTCATTGTCAGCATTTGTTAGCTATAACAGTCAAAGTTCGTATGGTTAATGCTGGTGAAAAAGATGTTATCTATATAAGGGGATGTCACATCATATAATACTTACTACATAAAGCTTTATCATTTTTCTATAGACATGGAATTAAATATATGCTATGTCAGTGGTGCTAGTACCTTCTACCAATATTCACTATCAAAACTCCAATCGATTCAGTAGAGAATATCCATGGAAGTAGGATTATTATAGCACTACTACAACAGCATATTTTAGCACTCATATCCATGAAATACATTTGATTAATGACATAGGAAGTCAATTGCATAGTGAGTGCGTCTCATCAAAATGAGAATTCTTGTGAAATTCATCTTTCTCATTATCTATTTAATAACCACCCTTTTAGCTGAACGATATAAATTATGAAACAGGTTCCCTCTGCCACTGCCTTCAAACCCCATGTGCACTTATGTATGCCCTTATCATGCATACCATTTGCTGCAGGGAGGGAAACACGACTAAAAATCAACA
The DNA here is from genome assembly GCA_025618425.1 of Heliocidaris tuberculata. NCBI lineage: Eukaryota > Metazoa > Echinodermata > Echinoidea > Camarodonta > Echinometridae > Heliocidaris > Heliocidaris tuberculata. Next base: position 29,053,832 of record CM046841.1, read on the forward strand.
GGCATCCATCTCGACTTTTGCCGCCATTTTTCGGTCGTCTGCCTCGCTCGTCACTCCCTCTTGACATACAACAGCAAACCGAGGTAGACACGAAAAATCACATCACTTTGTCGAGATTCGCTCATGAGCCACTGTTGCTATGGTAACGAATCGACAAGTTTGCGTACACCCATGCTATAATTATAATCTTGATGCTTTGTACTGTTTGTGGCTTTGTGCTAACAAAAAAGAGGACAATTTCATTTGTATCATCTTTCTCCCCTGCACTTATATTATTGCACGCATTCTCTCAGCATCTCATTTTGAATAAAGCACGCCTTGTATGATGTCACGTCGTACAATATAAAGTATGTGGTGCATTTGCATGAAGCACATCTAGGATGTGTTGCCATGGTTATGGGCGGTGTCAAGAGGAATGAGGATTATTTTGAATAAAACTTTTGCAGGCTTTAAAAAAAAAAATTAAATTCACTGTAAGGAAAGGCGGTAGAATGAAGAGTACATGCAGAATAATTCAGACATATAATTCAAAAGTGTTCTTTAATACACAAATCATTAGAGGATTTTGCTTTCAACATGTTCATACATTTGTAACTGAGGTAGCAATCTGGATATGCACATGATGTACATAATAGTATTAAATATGTATAATATAATGAATTATGTCATGATTTATTACATTAAAAAAATCTAATATATTCATAGTACATAAATGAAGATATAAGAGCAAGCAAAATATATCAAACTATTCAAATATGGAAAAGATAGTAGATGGATAGAAAGACAGATAGATAGATAAGTAGATAGATAGATAGATAGATAATTAATTATGTAGATACATATGTAGATAGATATGTAGATAGATATATAAATATAGATAGATGGATAGATAGATAGATAGATAGATAGATAGATAGATAGATAGATATAGATAGATAGAAATATAGATAGATAGCAGGTAGATATTGGACAGATAATGGATAGAAAGTGAAAAGGTATAGTTGCAAACATGTTTTAAAATGGTATTTATGATTCATTTACGTTAATTATACAATGCAATTACTCTATTTGATAATGTATTAATATTTGTTTATTATGTTGTAATTCAGTTTGTAAAATATGTTTGAAGAAAAAAAGGATCATAAAGATAAATAAATCAATCAATCAATCAAATCAAAAATCAAATGTGTGATAGGGTAGAAGAATACAATAGTAAGTTATCTCAGGAAGATCTCCCTGGATATAATGTAACTTTCAAAGCCCCGTGGATAGACATGTAACAACCAAAATAGAGAAAAAGGTAAATTGGCAAGAGATCATTTTGTGAACGTGGAATGTTAATGGTGGATCCTGCCGAAAGGAATTAACCTTACGGTTGCAGTTGTTGACACGGTTTTTCCAACATCCATGAAACAACATCGAAAACGAAAGAGGAATAGGAAGAAAGAGGGTAATGAGATGGGGGTGGATATTCGACAATTCCATCAGTGTCTGTTCGATGATTCCACCCAATGTCACTTCAATCCCCTTGATGACACGTCTTGTCATGTTGGGTGTCATCTCATGCAATCAAGGTCCCATCATCGGCAATCCTCGTAAGTCCCCGCAGTCGAGACGGCGATCGACCGCTGCACCTGTTCGTTGGCTGACAGGTGAGATGGTGGGGGATGAGAGAGAAGAGATCGGAGGCTGGACTAACAGCGTGGAGTAATGGGGATGGGATGACGGTATTGTGAGGTGAAAGGGGAGGGTGGGAGACAGATACACACAGTAGAATAGAAAGATAGAGTCAAATAGACATAGAGGGAAAAGGGAGAGAGACAGGCAGGCATGTCCGATTGATACGAAATGGGGAGAAAAAGGTTAATGGTATCAACAGGGGAGAGAGAGACAGAGAGAGAAAAACAGACAGACAGACAGAGACAGAGAGACAGGAAGACAGAGAGAGAGAGAGAGAGAGAGAAAGAAAGAGATTTTTATTATACCAGGGAAGTGTAACCAGTTACACTTCCCTGCATGTACCATGTGTAATGCAATGCAATTGTATAAAGTAATTTGGAGTGATTTAAAATAATGTGATATGAAAATGTATTGTAATGCAGTGCAATGTAACGCAGCATAATACAGGAACACAACATGAAGGTTACAATGAAATTGTAATGCAATACAATTCACTGCAATTCGGACTATAATCATGCTATAATGTAATGATACACTGGATGGTTATGATGTGTGTTATATGAAAGAATAAAGTATATGGCGTGGCATATGGTTCATTACTTATTTCAAATGCAACGTGACGAGTATAATAGGGGGATACGATTCCATAAAAGGGTTTTTGCTTTCATTCCTAATAACCCTTTCTGCATTTTGTTACTTTCAGAAGCGAAGAATACCATCGAAGAAAATCTTCATATGTCACGAAAAGCAATCTCACTTGTACTTGACAGATATGAGGCGATTTGTTTGCTCTAAAAATATCAGAGCCGACTGGAAACAGCGGTTGAAGAGCATTTTCTCATCTATATTCTCTCTCGTTTGATGATGGTAAGCTGTGATTGAGGGGCGGTGAGAGATGAGGTGTTTGGTTTTGGATGAGGTGCATTGATATACCCCTGGTAATACGGAGCTTGGTCGTCATTGAGGAGGAGATAATGATGATGATAAGGATAATGTTGGAAAGATGAAAAAATAAAAAGGTCTTCCTGTGCTATTTTGATTCACAGAAAGGGAACAACGATGATAAAATGAAGAAAGAAAGGACTATAAAAGATGGAGCAGAAAGGAGAAAAATGATAACCAAGAAACGGTTATGTGCAAGGGGAAGGAAAGTTGATGAGAACGTCAAAAAGAATTCAAGAAGAGGAGCAGTTGAACGTCCCTGTCTGACAAACACAGTGCGACTTCGTTTTCATATTGTATTCACTAATAGTCTGGGAGCCTGTCCCGAAATAGTCACCTCATTTTACATATGAGATTTGACCCCTTAAAGTTACATAGACCATCTATGTCATTTAATTCACAAAAAGCCTGTCAGCTCGAACGAAGTCGCCGGGTTTGGCCCCCAGAGCTCCCCCCCCCCCCCCCCCCAAGGGCCTCAAAGTCGGGTCGATTTCAACCCATCTAACAGATGCACCAAACATTACATTGGTCCACGGGCCTTAAAGGAATGTGGAGGCTTGATTTAATGAATTGTTGAATTTTGATATCTGTCTTGTATATGATTTTCAGAAGTATAAATAAATTGGCAGGCATAGAAATGTTTTCAAATATATAATGCTATCATTAAGATATCTATGACTGAATACTCCCATTTACGAAAGCGTATGGCCATATGCTTTAGTCTAACACTGAGTCTATGGGGGGGGGGGGGGTGAGTCTGGCATTTCCGGTCACTTGCATATGTTTACTTTTGTGAAGCACATGATGATTTTGAAGTGTTTTTTTTTCCAGGGCTTCATTTTTACACCATATTACATACACTGAAAGCATGTAAAGCCAGGCAGCTCAGATTTATCAAGCCTCTACAAAGTTACCAAATCACTTTAAGGGGAAACATTTTCCCCAATTTTTAGGGGCAGTCTGACAACCCATCCCGACGGAAAATGTTGACAGTTTTGGTGTTTTGGTAATAGGCTACCCTTATAGAACATAATTATGCGCTTCACTTTTTTGCACATAAAATCATTTTCGAACACTTTTATAGCTTTCACGCTCTTTTCATTTATTTTTTCACATTGTAGGTCGAATGTTCTTTCCGTTCATTTACGATGAACCCTTTCAGGATAGGAATTATTTAACAGCTAAATTGATCACATTTTGTTCTTCAAATTGGTAACAATAACATTTTTCTTTTAGTTCTACATGGTTCTAATAAGGTGTAATGTCTTTGAAAAAAATATACATAGTTAGGAATTTTGCCGAAAAAAAACAAAAAACAATGATTTGGAACCTCTCAATGTGTTGCCAATTAAGGATTTTAAAGTTTGATAATAGATACCTAATACCAATAAATGCCAAGCGAATTTATCAGTCTGATCAAGGAGGTATAAAGCTTGCCTAGTACTTCCTTGGCATGACACAGTGTACAGTAAAATAATGATGCATTAGTAGAGAATAATTCAATCAAATTTCATTGCAAAATGATGCCCAGATTTATCATTTCCCTGCCTTTGCAAATCTTGGTTCAGTTTCAGTTTCAGTTTATTTCGTATTTCATATTATCACATAACTGGAACATAAACAGTGACCAGTGCATTATTACAGTACTATAGGAAACAGCTTGAATACTTATTATACGTGAAATATGAGGGATTCTACAAAGCTAGGCTTGTAAGTTTAGATTTCCTTCCATCAACTGGTTTCATTTCGGGTTCCTACACTATGAAGGAAATCATTCTACAGCCAATATCTTTATTTCTCTCTGTCTCTCTCTCTATCTCAAGCTCATTCCACAGCGTAATTTTCCCACCCGGACTAAAAGCTAGAATACATTTGCTTAATTTGATTGGAATTCTCTCTCGCAGGCATCTATTATTCTCATCTCTCATGTATATAGCCATCCATCCATCTATCACCATCGCTACTACCAACTCCACCAAAAGAGGTGATACCTCTGAAAGGAGGGGTCGCCATGACAACGCGGCTATTGTTAATGCTGTGCCGCGCAGACTGTTAGGCAGGTTCATCAATTCTACATTCCAGCAAAATGGTAAAATATAAGATAAAATAGAAAAAAAAATGCAAAAAAGAGAGAGAAAGGATAGAGAGACAAATACATAGAGAGAAAAAGAGGGGTAAGGGGTTAGAAAATGAGAGAGAAAGAAAGAGAGAAAGGACTGGGAGAATGAAAATGTGTGAGAGGACTGGTGTAATAAAGGTCAGAAAAATGAGAAGATAAAAAAACTGAAGAAGAAAAAAAAAATTGTCAAAAATATTATTTTGTACGCATAACCTCACATGTAATATAGTTACTCAACATAAGTTCAAAGTTCAAAGTTCAAAATTTATTGATTTTCCACGTGTATTTTACCCCCCCCCCAAAAAAAAAAAAAAATAAATAAATAAATAAATAAATAACAAATAAAATAAAATAATAATAACAATTAATTAAATTAGAAATAAAAAACTGAAAATGTAACAGTACATGTACATGTCAAAATTAAGAGAATAACAAAATAATTCAATTTGATTTGATTTGATTTGATTTATTTTCTTCTGCATTCATATAAGCACAACATTTTCGGTAACATATATGAAATAAAATACAAAAGTACTTTTTGACAATGAATCATAAATAAACAAATATATGTAACAATCATTTTTCAAAAACAAACACGAAATGATAGATTTTCAAACTGTTGTAATTCATCAAATATAGAGTCATTTGCAGAAGAAGGACTGCCATTGTAAGCAATTTGCATGAGAATATATGGCAGCCCCAAACAAATATTATGAAATAGCTAAATATGTTTAATAAGCAGAATTATATACATAGACATAGATATACCAAAATATAAATCAAAAGAGTAACGGGGCCCGAGGTTCGGTATGATTCGCATTAATAAAGCAGTTGGTATGATGTAATCATTGTAAAAGAAAATATGAGAGAAGAAGTCTATCAAGAAAGCATGGCTTGTATTTCATAGACCCCTTCTGAAAAACGAAAATAGTTGCACTCCATGAATTAAAAGAAATGTGCTAACTCTAGCAGCATTAACAAGTAAATAAAGAAGGGGGGAAAGGGGTGCGAGAAAAAAATTGGGGTGGAAAGTGACCATTTTACTACACTGTTCTTTGAATAAAACTAGAATGAAACTATAGGATAAGAAATGTATATTTATATTTTGTAGAATGAGACAAAAATAAATAGAAATATTCTGTCACAAAGGTAAAGAAAAATCTGATTAAAACTATGTTCTGCGGTTATAATATAATAGAAATAAATGGCTTTATATTCTTCACCTGTTCGACAAACGACGGAGCACAATTATGAAAGTTCGTATTCAGGTATGAGAATACTATTTCAGAAGCTAAAAGTCGGTAATTTGATGTCAATTAAAGAAATTCCCTTTGCATTGAATAAATGAATTCATTGATCTATGCTAAAAGAAAATATCGTTTAAACTGTGTAGAACTCACATAGATGAGAGCTGAAGTATTTTAGGGCATAACCATGATAATGACTTGATTATAATTTTCATGACTTTTTTCTTTTCTTTATTAGATGTCCTTCTCTTCATGAGAATGATACATAGAACATACGCTATTCGTCATCGCTTAATTATCAGAAAATGATGCCCGAGTTATTATTCTTTACGTCCTTTTTGTCTTTGTAAATTTGGTTTCCATCATCTGGCTTCCAATTTGGCGTCGTGCATACAGAGTTATTTGACCACACGTAATCACCTAATAGCGCCATATGTTGAGGTATTCCTCAAATTGCTCGTCAGGCATGCAGGGAATAGTCATATTATGGGAAAAAGGACTATGGTTTTTAAAAAATGGACTGAGAAAGAGAGAGTGTGAGAAAGAGAGGGAAAGAAGGAGTGCTAGATAGGGACAGAAAGAATGAGAAAGAGAGGGGGAGGAGAAAGAAAGAAAGAGAGAGAGAGAGAGGAGTGAGAATGTGAGAGAAGGAATGGGAGAGCGAGGGAGAGATTTAAATGAATAAAGAGTGAGGGGGGATGTTATTCATTGAGATTATGAATAGAAAGAGAGAGAGCACGAGATAGAGACTGAGATAGAAAGAGATATAGAAAAGGAGATGGAAATTGCTGGGGAGAGAGAGAAGTAGCGAATAGCAGGGAGTACGTGAGCAGGGTAAATAGAGAATAGTCATTTCCTTTCAATTCAATATATTCTTTTGTCAAAAAATGAAATCAATTTTAAATACTCAAGGTGACAATAAAATGAACGCTGCAAGTTTGCTTGTCCGCAGAAAAGGGCACTAAAGTAGAAAGGATAGATATTATAAAGTGAGGAAAGGGAAAAGGATGGGCTCATGTAGAGCAATACCAGTGAGAAAAATTTACAGAATGATGAAAGTAGATACATGAAAGGAAAAATGCACGCAAATGAAATTATGAAGGAAGGATGAAGAAGGGGTTACTTGGAAGCTGGCAAATACAAACAAAAAGAATAAAGAAATGAAGAAGAAAGGTGAGTGTGTAAAGAGTAAGAATTGAAGAGAGAGACAGAGAGAGAGAGAGAGAGAGAGAGCAGAAAATACAATGCACGAAGAAGTACACAGAGAAAGTGCATTTTAGAAAATTATATATACACGCAGAATCTATCATCTGATCATATTTTCTATATATCAAAACCTATGACTGAAATGTTTGCGCTCATCATGTAAATGGAGCTCGCGTATTCGTCCATTTTCCAATTTGTGGTGAATTACATGAATCCTAATCAAGTTAGTGGAAAATGGTGTAAGAAGAGTGCTGCTGTTCGTAACGTCTGCTGTAATTGTGTGGCAAATCTAATTGTCGTTTTTCGCGGGCAAAATTCGACTGGACATTTTCAAAAGGGAAAGCTAGTTTCAGAGAAGCGTGAGGAAGAAATCAACTGAAGAGCCAGGCATCATGGCTGACTGTACAATAATTGCACTTCTTTCTTTCTTTCTTTTTTTAAAATTCATATTGCACTTCTTCCTTGTTGCATTTTTATACCCATATTTCCATAAGAGTAAATAATAAATGAGCGCTTGACACCTGATGAGAGGGATTATACTCAAAATAAAGTACTAAAAAATGCAAGTAGATTATGACACAATAATCATCATGATAATTATATCTACATAATTATTACTATTATGTGTCTACATGCATGACGTGAGCATTGTCCTGATGATATTACATAATTATACTGTCTTTACCCTGATATTATTTAACTGTCTCCACGTATACGGTCATTATTTTATTTTATTTTTTTGTCTAGTGATTTTTATTGTTTACTTTCACGGTTTTTCATGTTATTAAAAAATTAATAACTTTTTTTTTATTTGTGTTTTTATTAGAAAATCAACAGAAATCACAATAATTACAAGTGATTTACATGATTAAAAACAAAATAACTGAACAAAAAACAAACAGTAAAAATAAAGCAATTGGTACAAAATAAAAAATAAATAAGATGGCAGAAAATTGAGTTACAAAATAAATATAGTTCAAGAGCGAAGCTCCGAGACGGAAATTGAATCATTATTTTATATGATACGTTATTATCTTCTTCTTCTTGGAAATACCAAATGAGAAAACTCAGAACTATTTCCATCTTTATCATTGCTCTCTACTTTCTCTTAACCCATTCATTCAGTGGCGGATTGGGGGGGGGGGCAATCCCGGCCCGTGCCCCCCCCCCCCCCATTTGAAAGAAAAGTATGAAAAGTATGCATTGTTTTCCCCCTTTTTTGATTGTGCCCTCCCCCTTTAGAACGGAAAACTTTTATTCACTCTTTTTTTTTTTTTTTTTGCTTGTCAGAGAATAATTATGGAGGGAAACTGGACCCAATACCCCCCCCCCGCCCCTCCCACTGAGAAACTTTTGGAGGGCTGGCGAGACCAAAAAATACGGATCTCCCTCCAAGCAGTTTCCCAAAGTTGACAATCCTGCATTTGTGTGCCCCCCCCCCTCCCCTCCCCTGATACAAAATCCTGGATCCGCCCCTGCATTCATTCATTCATTCATTCATTCGTTCATTCATTCTTTTATTTTTCCTCTTATGGGATGGAACACCCTAATAGCAAAAGCTGGTTTCTATATGATCCACCATCATTTGTATATCAAGATCTAGAAATATTCGAATCTTTGTAGATCTAGTGCATAACAGAGAACGGGAGACAAAGCTTATCTGAATTTCCAATGTCCGCTCGAGATAGAGATCAAAAGGTGGCTAATAAATATTCACATTTACGGTATGTGGGGTAAGACAATATGCTCATCCTCTGCATTTTCTGAGGGATAAATCTGCGGTAAGATTATGGAGTGGATGCGAACTGAATTTGCGATGGCGATCAATTGGGAGAAGCAAGGGAATGAGAGATGAATATTTATGAAGGAATTGTGGAATAATGATGCTTTCTTATCTCTTGTTCTCTATCTCTCTGACTTGTGGAATTATTGCTTCATACTGAATACGAGATGGTCGACGTCATACAAAGCTATATGACTCACAGTTCTTTATCCCTTCTCCTTTTGTTTAACCCTTCAGTTGCCTTCTTTTTGTTTTATCGGAGAAACGAGATTGAAAGTACCTAACTCCACTGCCCATATATCATAATTCTGTTAGGCCTACATGGCATAAGAACAGTTCTGAATATCAAATATGTGTTATGATATTATATGCTATAAATGAACTAAATAAACTATAATTATGCATTGTGAACTTTTTTAATGTAAGTATCCATGTTCGATAATGGCAATACCATAAGCAGGATTATTTCTTTTCTTTCTCTCTCTCTCTCTCTCTCTCTCTCTCTCTCTCTCTCTCCTTATCTTTTACTCTCTCTCTAGCACAATTTTTACCTTCCTCTTCCCTGGAATAAAAGAACAATTTAATGTATCACTTTATCGCTAATAAGCTTTATTTTACACTAGGTCGCTTTAATTACCCCAATCTTTTTTATATCTCATTTCATAATCACTTTTATCTTTGTATATTTTGACCCTTTTCAAACAAAATATAATCTACTTGCATTTAATTTTCATATTATTTTACTCCATCTCGTCTGTTTCTCATTTCTCATTCACTTTTATCTCTTTACATTTAAACTGTTTTCAAACATTAATTTTGTCTATATACTTCTATTTCATGCATCAAAAATATATTTTACTTCTATCTCTCTCTCTCTCTCTCTCTCTAAGCTTTCAAACGCAATTTCGTCTTCTTTCATTCCATTTTTATTACATTTTATTTTTTTGTCTCTTTAATTACCCCATCTCCTCTATCTCCCATTTCTTATTTACTTTCATCTCTATGTATTTCAACCTTTTTTTCACACAAAATTTTCTTCACTTTACTTATCAAGTTGCATTGTCCTCACCACGCGTTGCAAACTAAACAAATTTCATGAAACACTGACGCGCTAAAAGATCTACTTTCGTCGCGGACGCTCTCATCGATCTAAAACACGTGTTTAATACCGTCGCAAAAAAAAGACAAATGAATCCTTTTTGTGCCTTGATGAGACATAATGAAGCTCTGTGTGAAGTAATAATAATCCTGTCTCTCCCAGCACACGTGTGTTTTTATCGCCATTTTAATATTTTCTTTGACGCTCTTTCTAAAATGTGAACGATGATGAAATTTGACCGGGAGTGGAGAACAGTTATGTTTCTATAAATATTAGGAAGCTTTGTGGGAGAGATGATAGATAGTACTGCACTATGTATCATTACTCCCACAAAGCTTCCTAATATCTATAGAAAGTGGATCTCAAATACCGGAAGTTACAACAATATTGTTTCTCAAATTTTATCTTTGGTTTAAATATAGGCCCAATATTGGAATAAATTGATGCAGCATAGAGCACTTAAACATATATGACATAAAATATAGTCTGCAAAGGATATTACAAATCGTCACAACTTCTCAAAATCTTTGAGTTAATGCTCTAGGCGGCGCTCAATTTTAGAATATAATATTTAGTTTAGTTAATAGTAAGTATTCTGATTAAGCGTATAATGTAATATTATTGTCAAATAATAACCACCAGAGAAACCATGTAGGTGAAATATAAAGGATGCCTATTGTACTTCATGTTGGCATTTTGTATTTCGAGATTATAATATCTCTACTTCTAGAATCTTTTTGAGTGTTTGGTCTAGACCGATTTTCATCTTATATTCTGCTGTTAATATGTTTCTGCCAAGCCGTAAACAAGCAGTAAAATCCGTTAAATTATCCATATAATTTAATCCATGGGATAAACCCCAAATCATTACATATTGGGCTTCGTAAAAATAATAATAAAATGGATCTTGGGGGGGGGGGGGAGGGGGTAGAGAGAGGAATCAATTCGTAACGATTATAAATTCTAAAAGCATATTTCAATCAATACTAAAATACCTGTTAGATGTTCCACACAACCACATAACAAAATCGCGACAAAATTTCGTATGACTTACGACTTTGCCATTGCGCATGGGTAGTGTGTACATTATAGCGATTATACAATTATCAATTTCATACAAAATTCTATGCTTTTCCGTAAATCCATACTTTATTGATTTGCATTAAGTATTCTTCGCTGATTATTCGTTCACTTTCGATGAAAATTTTAATAATACATGCACTTGTTTTATCTACACTTTTCTTCTATTTCTTGTTTATTCTCACAACTCTGTAAGACTGATATTGTATTACTCTCTGGAGCCTACAACCAACAAGCTTTGATTTTACCTTAGGCTCCTTCATATCCTCATTTCCAATTTTGTTAGTTTGTCATTATTTTACAGGTAACGACAAGCAAACCAAAGTTATGTAATATATTTTTTATATAATTATGTTTATTGAAAGCACCCTGTACTATTCTTATCATTATCATTTCTTGTAAACAAAACTGACAATATGTATTAAAAAATGAAATGTGAAGCGTGAAATATGAAAATAAAGCGAACCTGAACCTGAACCTGACTTTTAACGGTGTTTGTGATCGATAAGTACGACTTTACCTTTAACATGACTTCTTCGTTGAGCGTCACCATGCAGTGCTCGGCTTTAACTTGATTCCGAGCACCTGCATTAATAATGCTTCAGCGGTCGAGGCGCCACGAAAAAGGGAGCGTGCTATAGACAACACACAGAGTGCGTGTGTGTATAGCTATTGGATTAGGTGTCTAACACACGAGTCACGCTGCAGTGCAGTGTGTATATTACAACACGCACGGCGCACAGGTGTACGTGTAGGGGGTGTAGTGGCGCCGGGTGTTATTAAATGTATTCGGTTGCTTTTAGCCATGTAAGTGAGACAAAAGGAGAAGGGTAAAGACGAAACAGGATGAAAGAAGATGACAGCAGAATTGAAGAGAAAGAAAGAAAAAGAAGATTATAGAAACGGAGAGGAGGAAAAGACAAGCAAGAAGTCGAATGATTGCGGGCTAAGATCATGAAGATAAGAAGATGACGAAAAGTACAAGAATACACAGGAGTGATGAAAATAACAGACGAAGCAAAATTGAGAGAGAAATAACAAAATAAGTATATTTGGAATTGCAAAATGAGAATAATGAGGACAGTATGAGAAAAGAGAAAGGACAGAAAACTGAAAGTAACGTTGACATGGTTGAGGATGAAATTAAGAAAAGAAGTCTATTTTTTTAAATTGAATGAAATTGATGATATAAAAAAAAATGATAGAAAAAGCAGAAATTGAATAAAATAGGAAATATGAAGAACAGAAAAATCGATCAATGATTAAAAATACATTGCAAAACTTTCATAAGAAAGGTGAATCCAAAATCCAAAATAAGAAAAAAAAAAAAGGAGAAGGAGATGATGAAGAAGAGGAAGAAAAAGATGAAGGATGAGGAGGAAGAGGAGGAGGAAGAAAGAAGGAGGAGGAGGAGGAGTAGAAGAATAAGAAGAAGTAGAAGAAGAAGAAAAAGAAGTAGTAGTAGAAAAACAAGAAGAAGAAGAAGAAGAAGAAGAAAAAGGAAAAGGAGGAGAAGATAAAAGGAAGACAAAATGCAAAGAAGAAGACGACTGTAAGGTGATATAAGCCTTTTTATACGTTTAATGGGGTAATAAAAACGCAACCACATGCTATATTTGTCATATCCAAACCTGACATGAGAAAGAGAAAGAGTGAATATCAATTCTATCACCAACATCTCGACATATACGGAGACATATCAGAGGGCAAGACTCACGACATTATGAATAAATGCATGGTTGGAAGATGTAGATGACATGTGGATGGTGATAAGACAGTGTGAATCAGATATCATATTCAACGAGTAAGAGATACCTATAGGTGGGACTAAGGCTGTCACTATCGGCACCTTCTCACAAAACAAGAGTTTTATTGCAAATGGAAATTGGAACAGAAGCTGAAAATATAATTCGTCGTGTCTTTATGTCTGGTAGGGTAGCTTCTAACGAATATATAAATAAATACATGTATATGTAGCTTTTATTTTATTTGAATACCATTAATTATATATGAGAATGTTAATGCATTTCATTATCTATCCATGCGGTATAAATCTTCAACTTGCCATTTCTCTTTCACACCTTTTCTTCCTCCTTTCCCCTCCTTCCCTCCATTCATCTCCCCCCCCCCCCCTCTCTCTCTCCCTCTCTATTTCTCTCTCTTTCTCTTTCTCTCTCTCTCTCTCTCTCTCTCACTCTCTGCCTATTTCTACCTACTTACACCATGCTTGCCATGTAAACTCTCCTTCTCTTTTTTCTCTCACATATCCACACATCATTCATCTGGTGCTACGCTCATCTGTGTTCCTATCTTTCCTCACAAGATAAATAAATTTCATTTACTTTCAAATCTCTACCCAGAAGCTAATAAACTTCAGTCAATTATTTAAGAATATCAAAGAATGGAATTAAATAACTTATTTTTGTATCGTATTATTATCATGAATACATTTGTTGACTAAAAATTCATTTGATTTTAATCAACAGATAATGCGTTCATTAAAGCTGGGGAACCCGCAAAAAAGGAATAACCTCATGACAGTTATAATTATATCAACAACAAAAAATAATTTTGGTAACTGTTTTTACTGTAAAAATGCGATTTTATCTAGTACATTCAAGGTTTGTGGGTAGCGTGCTTTTATTTTCATGATTTTTCTATGCATCAATACCCGACATCGTTCCACTTCTTGCAAGACATCCAGAAATAATATAGCAAAGAAATTCATGAATGCATGGAAAATATTAGTGGGTACTTCCAGCGCACTCTGGGGGATTTGAAGGTTTGGCGTGGAGATCAGGGAAACGCGGATCAAGAGTTTTGTCTTGTATTATTTTCTGTGGATGAAGAACCCATCTTCGAGGAGAGCTCCCTGCTGAGCAGGGACTGAGGGTATGAGTCCATCGCCATTCCTTGCCCTTCTTATCAAGTCTTGCCTTCGATGCAGATTATTCTCGAGCTTTAATGGGATTAGATTCGATGATTTATTTTCCACTCTTTAGCCAACCCTATATTTTCTCCAGTCTTCTTTTTCTTTCTCTATACCTCTTTCTTGGTCTCTCGCTTTCTCTCTCTCTTCTCTCTCTCTCTCTCTCTCTCTCTCTCTCTCTCTCTTTCTTTCTTTTCATATGTCTTTCAGAATTTATCTTATCTTACAGCATGTTACACGAATAAAAAAAATGTTAATTCCATTCAGTTTTTGATTACAATGATAAAAAAACAAGTTCTGTTATACAACACTGTTATTTTTCATTACTGTTGTAACTGAATTGTTATTGTAACAGTTTTTGAATTGTTTTCATATTGTTGTTTGTTTAAATTCATATATGCATGTGATAATGGTAAGGTTTCAAAATTCAAATCAGTGTAATTCAATTCTTTCGCTCTATTCCTCTACGAAAATGTCTTCATTTGATTGTGGAGCTTGGTTAAAAATTTGTATTCAGTTAAAGTGAGAATAGTGGCGTATGCAGAACCAGGAACATGTTTACTAATTCTTTAAAAAATCTTTTTATTTCTTCTATATTAGGCTCTTCAAATTCTACAGATTCATTATTCTTATCTTGTTTTATGTGTGCTTTACTTTCAGGGTAGAAGTAGACTATATGTTTCATTTAATGTAGACTATTAAACATGACAGACTTGCATGAAGTGTGGGTCTATTTCTATTTCATGAAGTAAAATATGAATGTGATTCCGATGTAATATATTAATGGAGTAGAAGGAGGGGCCGAAAGGGGGGGGGGGGGGGGTTGCAAATAGAAAAATGTGAGATGAAGAAATACAGGTACAAAGAATATTTAAACTAGTGTTTTGATGAAAGTCTTTGATTTTTTTTTTTATTACGAGAACGAGTCTGTTTTTTTTCTTCGAAATGACTAGAGTATATTGGCGAAAATCTACATAAAAAACCCGCAGAGGATTTGTGATACGATGGCAATACCCCCCCCCCCCCCCGGCCCACACCCTATCAAATTGATATTATGTTTTACATTTCGGTTTCCAGATATAATAAGCATGGCAAGCAAGATTGATTTTGTAGCAATCTGGATTTATATTGAAAGAATAAAAACTAGGCTGGAGTAAAGTATACATATCCTTTTAAATAGAATGTACATGGTTCATCTAGCATGTAACGAGACATATACATAACGCAGTTCACCAAGAGCCTTCTGCCTTCTCCTACTGATCATAATCTCTTAAAAGGGATTGGAAACCACTCTAATCCATTTATACTATCTGATGGAGAGCTGGGATTATAGACTTGGAAGAAGACAAGAATGATTCGAATAAAATATTGAATATTCATATGAGGAATCAAAATAGGTGAGCAGTGCATTATACTTTGGCCTTGTTGAGATGTAATGTAGAATCTAGGCTGAAATTCATAGAGAAGACAAAAATATGACAAAGAGTTAAAGGAATGACAAGGGATTTAATAAAATACATTGTGAAAGATAGAGAAGAAAAATTGAAGAATTGATAAGTTATAATCGAACGATACAACATCACAGCTCAAAAGTTGATGTACCGTGAATTTACAGATTTAAAAAAATAACTATAAAATACATATATACATGAAATAGTTATATTCATATAAAAAAGAGAAGAAAACAAACTTCTATTATATAAAAACCATAATATAATATTTCCATGGAAGAAGATAAGCTGATTAATATTTATATATTAATTTGTTAAATGAGTATAAATATTCAAGAATTACCTAAACCGGGCAAGATCAGTACATTAAAAATATAATGAAATTCGACTGAACATGGCGTAAGTCAAAAGCAGTACATGCACTTATGAATAACGGCGCCAAAATCATCACGTGCATTCACCGGAGCTACTCCCTTCGGCGCCGTTTGAAGCGAAACTATTGCTTTGTGGTTAAAACGGCGCCGCGTCCATAAGTCATGAGGTATAGTACAGCAAGTCTTACCTATCTTTGACGACAAATATACCATCTCTCTCTCTCTCTCTCTCTCTCTCTCTCTCTCTCTTCTCTCTCTCTCTCTTTCTTTTCCTTCTTTCTTTCTTTCTCTTTCTCTCTATGCCCTCTATCTATCTCTGCCTCTCATTAATCTCCCGTTTTGTCGAGACATGCAGTTCTATCTTCTCCTCATTTTTAGTTCTCCAATATCATGCACCTTTCTCTTTTAGTCTATCCCATCCGCCCCCTCTCCTTTCTCTCTCTCTCTCTCCCTCATTTTCTCAACCACTAGCTCTCTTCAATCTTCAGGCCCTGTTTCAGAGACCATTTTTCCTCGTTAGCAAAGCCCCAAACCGGCGGCCGTCCTTGGGGTCTGTAACACGAGATAGCGATGCAAAGGAGGTTCGAATTGATCAGAAAATGGCTTTAGAATAGAATTGGAACAGAAAGAAAAATACAAAGTGGGGTAAAAACCGCCAAAATAATGAAAGAGATATTCTGGTCGTGTTCCAATTCCCGAAGGTATGTGTGTTCTCCGATGCATTTTGTGGGTTCATTTTAATCGTGCTATCAATATGCTTTGGTAGATGGGTTGCATTGGGTAGAGATGAGATGACAGTGTCTTAGAATTAGAAGGAGAATGGGGAAAAAACAATAAAAAGGAGGGAAACGGATTAATGAATTAGTTTCATGGTCTTGTGGGCTCATCGGGGAGTCCGCTGTTTTTGAGTCCGTAATGTGGATTTGACACCTGGTATTTAATGAGTTAATGGGCTAGATTTGTTCCCTTGTGTATTCAACGCTACTAGCACAAGCTGTTGACATATTTTAACAGATTTACGCAGGACTAAACGTGGGTCATGGACTCATGGCTAGGGATATGACGATTTGATATGATTTTGATTTGTTTTCATTTGATTCGATTTCATTCCATTTGAATGATTTGATTATATCTGATTTCAATCAACTACAATTCATTTGATTTCATTTCATACATTCGCTTTATACGCATTGTCATAATAATACAACTACAATCTCTTGATATTGATTAAATGATGTCAGAAAAGCAAACAAAAGCAATTAGGGGAGTCTGAACTAAAAGCTGGAATAGATCGAGGGTTT
Source organism: Heliocidaris tuberculata (assembly GCA_025618425.1). Lineage (NCBI taxonomy): Eukaryota > Metazoa > Echinodermata > Echinoidea > Camarodonta > Echinometridae > Heliocidaris > Heliocidaris tuberculata. Next base: position 29,071,043 of record CM046841.1, read on the forward strand.
TCTAAGAAGTGGGAAAAAATATATTTCTTCTTAGGAGAACACGAGTTCAAACAGAAAGAAAAGGGAATCATTCATTATTCCATGTCCTGTTGCTTTGAATAACGTTAAGTCTTTAGAGCACATCAGATAGGTATAGGATTAATTGAGGCTTATTGCCCCCATTATTTTCGTTTTTATTTGCTAACTTGCAGTAAGTGTTCTTATAATGAAGTCCCCTTGCCGTAAAATTGTGAATATTTTCATCTTTCGAATCACCAGGCAAGGAGCACCACATAAACAAAATGAGCATGCAGGGGGGGGGGGGGGTGATCCTCTGGATAAATGTTTTCGCTGTCTCAAACAGCCATTATGTCTATCATGATAATGGAAACCAAAATATTTTCTTCGACAGCTTTACAATTAAATGATTGACATTCAGATATTGAGATATTTGCACTTGGCTATGACAGAATCTAGGTCCCACTCTTTTTTTTCTTTCTTCGTCTTTTTATTTCGGAGAGAATGTTGATGCTCCACTAATGAGTACAGCTTGGAGGGATATAGGTGGAATGTGTGATGGAGAGGCAGAAATCTACATTCCTGAAAACAAATTACTCCCTCTGGCGACCATTCTGTGTCATTTGGAATCGAACGGAGTGACAAATGAGTGAAATTTGAGTGATTGATGGGTACACATGTTATTGCTAACATGCTAAGGCGTTATGCTTGCATCTCATAAACCGAAAATGGTTCGCTTGCAGAAGATAAGCTTGAAGTTCACTGCTGTATAACCTCGTGGAAAATGTGGAAAACGCGAGTGGGAGACATTCGTGAAATATGTAGAGTTTATGTGCAGTAGATTCCAACAGTGATAGTGTCTGAATATCACAAAGCTAGCAGAAGAGAAGGTGGCTTTTTCTACTTCTAAAAAAAAAATCTGACTTGCATAATATCATTTAAGAGTATCTACTAATACCATGTTCGCAATTCGTGCAACACGCATAATCATATTGAAGACGGAATGGAAATGGGTGAAGAAAAAAAAGATTTTGACAATGTCCAAAACGATTTGCACCCTCCCCCCCCCCCCCCTCCCCCGAAGTCTGAGAGAATATATCGGGTTTTGTTTTTGTTTTTTTTAATAGGGCATACTGAAGCTGAAAGACCTGGCGATGAAATTATGAGTTAGAGGAAAACCAAGATGAAGTAGAAGGAAAAGAGAAGAAGGGGGATAAGATAGTACTAAGCTGAAGAGAAGCTTCATACATTCAGGTATAGGATAAAATTATTTTGACTGGAATTTGCATGAAATTGTATTCATCTGAAAAAGGAAAGTACAGTGGTGTCTTGGTTGATCTTTCTCTCGGCTCTACGTGACGTCTACAAATCTCCCCTCAGGATATGACTAGAAACCAATGAATATTCTGCATATCATTAGTCTATGTCTTCTTCTTCTTCTTTTCTTAAAATTGTGTTTCTTTCGAAATGATAAGATTAATAAGAAGGGGGAAGAAGAAGAAGAAGAAGAAGAAGAAGAAGAAGAAGAAGAGAAGAAGAAGAAGAAGAAGAAGAAGAAGGAAGGAAGGAAGGAAGGAGGAGATAAGGAAGAGTGAATGGGTTGAATATAAGAAGAAGACAGGGAAGAACTACACGTTATAATTTTACACACCGGAGATAAAATAATGACTAAATCAAGAGTGGGGAATATAGTGTATACACGAGGAATGTAAAAGAGGGTGAACACAACTGCTGGATTCGGAGAGTAATCCAGCCCATGGCTTCCATAAAATTAAACCCAGGGAAACAGGGCTCGAGATGAACCCTGGAGAATTATTTCGCATTCATGATCCATCTCATGATTGAAGATGGTTTCTACCCGTGCTCCGAAATCAATGAATATATTTACATACGGTATTCTTCTTCGTAAACTTGCAAATTCTCACCCTTTTCTCCCAAGTCATGGTAGCCTGTATATGCAGTGCCTTCATATTGCTATCACATTGCCCACATCACGTAGCAACGAGCACTGGCTAATTTAGGGAGGGGCACTTCCAGCTCACCTCCCCCCCCCCTCTTTGAAACCTAAGAAGCATAACTTCTGTACACAACCCCCAAAAAGTGCCCCCTTCAATTTGTAAACCAAAGAGGCACCTGAAAAAGTTCATAACGTTTTTTTAATCAATTACCACAGATAGAATGTGATGACTATTTTCATCCTTTGGCTTATCCGAATTTTTCGGAATGGTTCAACCCCCCCCCCCCCCTCACAAAATCCTGAATCCGTCCCAGCAAAGAGAAAATTTCATATGTTTGTCTGAACTATATGTCCAAAACAGCACGACAAAAATCATTAAAAATGAAGAAGAAAAAAAAGTTATTAACTTGTCATCATCATACAGAATAAAAGGAATCAAAGACATGACAAAGAACGTTGATGAGAAAAGCGATCCACATGTAACTTGACTTATGCTTCAATTTCACTGCAGCCCTTGGACAAGAAGATGACAAATTTACGTTGCCATGGTCCAATTATATATTAACACGCCCTGACATTTGGCGAAGCCGAGTGCTCTCTTCGCAAGACGCCACATGCTTTACAATATGTGGGACTACAAACTGGCCAAAATTGATAATGGCCGCGGAAAGAAGTCAAAAGCTACATCAAATCGACGCCATGTAATTTGGTAAACACTTCAAATTGATATTAAAAAGTCTGTCAGCTCTCTCTATCTCTTTCGTTCTCTCTCTAGCTCTCTCCTTGGAGTGCAAGCAAAGATGTATCTTCTATTTGACAGCTTGGAGAGGGTCCGTCGTGTTGGAAATCTGCGAACAGATGTCACAACTCTCGTGAGATGAGGACGAGAAAGAGAGGAGTATGAAGGCAAGACTGCGAATGGGGGGGGGGGGGGCATGTCGGAGATGGAGGGGAGTGGGAGAGGAGAAATAGGAGAAATAATAATAATAATAATAATAATCACAATAATGACAATAATAATGACCATACTACTACTACTACTACTACTACTACTACTACTACTACTACTACTACTACTACTACTACTACTACTATTACTAATAATAATTATACTACTAAATAATAATACTAATAATAATAATAGTACTAATAATAATGATAATAATAATAACAATATAATAATACTAATAATAATAGTAATAATAATAATGAAATAATACTAATAATAATACTAATAATAATAAGGACTACTAATAATCATAATAATAATATAATAATAATAATATACTAAAATAATAATAATAATAATAATGAGAATAATAATAATAATAATAATGATAATAATAATAATAGTAATAAAAACAATGATAATAACAGTAATAACAATAAAAATGATTATAACAATAATAATGATTATGATGATGACGATGATGATACAAAATAATAACAACAACAAACATTACATTAATAATGAAGATAAACATGAATGAGAAATGATGAAAGGGCTAAAAAATTATGAATGAGTACGATAGATGGGGAAATAGAAGATTGTGTAATTAAAAACACAAACTTGACAAAGGAGGAGTAGAAGGAGGAGGAGAGAGGGGGAAGGAAAGAGAAAGAGAAAGAGAAAGAAATACGGATGCAGAGTGACCAATGTATGCGGATGCAAGGACAGATAAAACATATGAGAATATGTATTATAAAACAGATGAGAAATGTACTACAGAACGGAATGTATGAGACAGAAAACATAGAACATAAGTACGAAAAGGCCGAAAAATCTGACGAGGCACGCGCTGAAATATGATTTTTTTTTTATAATGTGCACACAAAAATGTATTCTTATCAATATACTGACTATGAGAGTGTGATGTATATATGATGCAGCATAATGAATATGTCACTGTAGGAGTAATGACTGTATGGGGAGGGTTAATTGACATTGGAGTCCAATTAGGTTGATTAGGAGAGTGTGGGAGAGATGATCCCTCGCCATCTCATTTATTTTCAGAAAGAGGCCAGGTATTAAATGAAAAACGTTTTCCACATATATTATGCTTGTGATGTCCCCGTTGACTATAGCTGACATACAGTTTATTTAGTGTATTTTCAATACTCAGAGGCAAAATAACATGTTTTTTTTTTCTTCGCTTCGCGATGCCGATTGTAATATTATAGGGGGAAAAATGTGTGTATGTATATGTGTAGTGGTATAGCTTTATTTTTTGTTTCAGTATCTATATGTGAATATCAATATTTCTACTATGATGGAGTTTGTGATATGGTCGGGTTTTCCATATTAAGTGCTTTATGAATATTTTACATCCAAGATGATGTATTTTTTTTTTAATCAAACCATTCATTAAATGAATTTTACCATTATCCATTGATTCCCGTTGGAATGTTAACAACGGATTAAGACAAGGTTCCCTGGTCTCCTAAAATGCTACAAGTTTATTGATACTTATTCATAAATTCATATTATTATGTTATATTTTCTTATTTTGCTACCAATGTATTTAAATGATGCATAAAATCTTATTCTCTCTCTTGTCTTTTATTACATGAAAGTAGAAAAACACAAACTAGTGTGATCTTGACAATATTATTATATACGAAATACAACTCTCTTACTTGATTTGAATAGTGAATTATTTATTTGACATAATAAAAAATTTTGTTGGTTTTTTTTTTACCTTAATTAATTTTCTACTTATAATATACGAATGACACATTGTTTACATGTACAGTATGTATGTATGTATTTACTCATTGAAGTTCATTGACATATCCATCAATATTTTGTTCGAAATAAACATAATCAGAACAATAATAATAATAATAATAATAATAATAAAAAATATAATAATAATAATAATAATAATAATAATGATTTTAAATAATAATAATAATAATAATAATAATAATAATAATAATAATAATAATAATAATAATAATAATAATGATAAAAATAATAATAATAATAAAAATAATAATAATGATAAAAATAATAATAATAATAATAAGAGTAACACAGTCATGACAAAAACAGAACAATATATCGTGAGTATAGCATTCAAAACATAAACAAAAACAAAAAAAAATACTCATAATTGATCAACTAGACATGCTCTCTCATGAAATATAAATGATCAGATTATGTACAATTAGTGTAAGGTGATGAGAAAAAGAGCCATTAAAAGAATTATACAAATATATTTATACACTATATATAGATATGCCTAATAATAAACAATTTAAAGGTATTATTCAAAATTGACATAAGCTAGATGGTTCATATTATTTGTTGTTATGTTTCACTCGTTCATTTACTGTATTGTTTCAAAATGTATACTGCATAATTTCTTATTCATGTATTATGTTATAATTCCATGTATTTTGGTTTGCAAGGCCCTATAGGATAACAGTGTTTTAATCACTGACTAGGCGACCCTGTGTACAAAAAAAAAGACAAATGAATAAAATGGATAAATAAAACTACAAATAGAAAAAGAACTTTTTGTTTCAATCATAATCTAAGTATGCTGTGTGTTGTTTGTATCATATTCGATTTCTGATAGACTGTTGTTGGCTTCACAAGCAATATGGGCGTCGCTGGAGGGGGGGGGGGTGGTGTGGGGTTTGACACTCCTTCCCATTTAAACTTAGTAGGTCACTGCGTATTTAGCTGTATGATAGAATGCTTGAATATTATCACGATTAATTCATAACGAGAGAGCCATAATTTCGTAACTCGAGTATTTCATATTGGGCGAGTCGGTGTTGCATTTCTCTGGCGCACAAGGTTAAGAATGCGTCGTCGTAATTTTAATAAGCTCGTAAATTACATCGATCGATGTAAATGACTATAAAAGATTTTGAAGTTGTAATTGTATGATCTCAACTTTCTCTCCATAAATCTCTTTCGGGGTAAATTAAACTTCATTTCATCTATGAAATGAACTTCAACTGATTTTGCAGCCATATCATCTGTCATAATCATTTTCATTTCCATTTGTCTCTTGTCTCAAAATCCAGATTTGTTGAAAAGAAATTTATTTGTCTCCATTTGAATTACTACGTGGGCATACCCCCAACAATTCTCCCACATATTTAGGAGGTACTTACCTGTTCTCCTCCATCCCCTTCTCAGGGATAAAAAAAAATTGAGCTTCCAGGAATCGTGGGTTTTCTAGGTTTCGAAGCAAACACGCCCCCCCCCCCTCCCCCACTTCACCTTCCTCGCCTTTTCTGACGGTTACATGTCGTTTTTTTTTTTTTTTCGAAGGTTCATGATTCCGAAGGTTTGTAATTTGGGAAATGAAATAGGGTTGGTAATTCCGAAAATGAAATAGGGTTCATAATTTCGGAGGTTCATAACGCCAAAAAAATAATAGAACCCTACATGGCTTTTCGGAATTACGAACTTTCGGAAAACAAACCTTCGGAAAAACGAGTGCCCCCCTTTTCTGACAGTGTTGGATTTGCCTCTGCTCCCCTTCTTTAAAAAAGGTTTGTTGCTATTTTCAATCTCCCACCACCCCTCCCGCTCTTTCTGGTCCTATCTGACAATTTTGGATCGGTCTCTGCCCTTAATCCCCGGCCCTCTCCCTTTTCACCTTTTCATTATCCCCTTCTGAGCTCTGCTCTTTGCCAGTTATGATTATTAAGGGCACTTTCCTGGCCCCCCCCCCCCAAAAAAAAAAAAAAAAAAAAAAACATATGGAAATAAATAGATCCACAATATTATTGTCTGGATGATCTCGACTTCAGTATGCTTCGGGTAATAATTTAAAGTACGAACATAATGGGCTCGGTCAGGAAGAGATGGGATCCCCTGCTGCTTAATTAGTATACTCTCATCGGAGAGAGATCCATTTCAATTTGTTAATTGCTTTTCAATAATTTACAGCGAGGATTTAGATAGATTCGTCTCGCATCTAGGGTCCATGGTCCTACGCACCGTTATGACTATAAACAAATTGAAAGGAAATTTATAGCTGCATGGGTTATTCATTGGCTTGTCTCGCAGAGTACATATATCGTCTGTTCGCTTTATATTACCGCCAAATCTAATTTGACAAGAAGTAGATGAGATAATAGACTGAAATTAATGTCGTCGATACTTTTCATAAAGGACTCAATAATCATAAGCAATGATCGAGTACAAGAGTCATGTGCTCAGTAAGTACTAAGTAATTACTCGGACCATGGTCATATCGGAAAATGTGATGACAACAACAGAATTTTCTTAATGACAATGAGTAATGATCAGGATTATCATCATGTTCATAGCTATATGGAAAGAAAAAAAAAACTCGTTGGACACTAATGTAGAATTTAAGGGGTGGAGAGGGAGAGAGATGAAAGAAGAGAGGAGAAAGAGAAAAAAAAAAGAATTTGGATATGAGAAGAAGGAGATACGAATACAAAAGAGATAGGGGCATGAGGGAAGGAATAAAAAGGGGAATATAGTTTTCTATGGTCTGATAATTATATCCTTCCATGAAATGAATAATTTTGGAAGCTTGCAAATCTTAGTCTTTCGTCGCAGCAATCCCCTTTGACCTATTTCATGAAAGGAAACGGGTCAAAACTTTTGACATTTCCCCCCAAGGCTGATGATAAAAAAATCGTACTAAGATGATTAAAACATAACGATAAGGCAGTCGCCAATATCTATAATATCGGTCCAAATTGAATAATATGAATTAAGATCGGTCCAAATCGGTTTAAACTGAAAACTGAAATTCGTTATCAGGATTTTGCCAAGAGATCTTGGATGTGAATTTATAATGTAGAATTTTATGTTTCCATACTTGTTTATTGTTTCATTTTCCTCCCTATTTTTTCATCCTATTAAAATGTGATTCTCATTCCCTTTAACTGTTACATGTTCTAGTTGTTAGCTTTGTATTTTTCTAGATTATATTTCAATAAATTGATCCGATTTGATGTGATATCATTCAACTGCAACCATAGGGCCTTCAGTTCGTTTGGCATGTCTGGGGTGGGGAAACATATTTTTCAAAATACTTCATGTTCCATGAGATACACAGCTAGTCCGTTATTTGAGGAACTGTCCCTCCCACCCACCCCCCCCCCCCCCCCCGGCCGCCTCGAAATCGATGCTGCTACCTACATCTTTGCACATCTTACAGTAAAACCTAATCTTAGCTTTGGCATGTTGCAGTAAAATAACTCGATAAATCAGAAATCTTTAAATATGTACATGTATATATCAGAATGACAGCCTCAGTACAAATAATGCAAATAAATTAAAACTCTTTTGTGCTACAATTGGCACAGCTCCGACCTGTAGGGTCATAAATGACCCTAAAATGATTTGTTCGAGTCTTATAGTTTGCATGGGACTGTGTCTCGAGAAAAATAGAATCATATCAAATATATAGGCCACGGGATCACCCTAAATGGAGCAGGTCAAACTGCGAATGTCTCAGAACAGTAAAACGAGCTTGACGAATATCCCGATCTCGCTCCAGTTTTGGCAATGAAAAATGGTTTCATATCTGGGTTTTGGAAGGAACTGCGTGGCAGGGATGATGGACCGTTACCTAGCAACAAGATGCTTAAACAATATCTTTCATTTATTGTTTGGTAGTATTAGGTTTCTCCTTACACAGTGGGTGATAACGTATAACATTCTTGTTTGGGATTTCATGAGCAAGGGGATATGGGGAATGTGCATCGAATACTGAAAACGAGACGGGAGGAAAGAGAACAAAATTGAATCTTTTTAGATGACAAGATGAAACAATTGACTACTCACTGATGTATTCTTATTTTATAAACTTGTTCATATTTCAAGGAATGGCTACATTATAGAGCTGAATATTTTCATTCTCAATCCGCCCCCACCCCGCTCCCCTGCCCCCCCCCCCCCCAAAGGTAAACAAACAGAATGTTTATCCGTTTATTAGGAAAGAAAGCCATAAAAAGTACAGCTTTTTTCATGTGTAGAGATATTGTTTGTAAAAATGAATCAGACACATTTTCATTTTACAAACGTTCAAACTATTTACAAAGTCTCTTTTATCTATTTTGGTACGCCAATGACATGCATGAGATTGTCAGTGCGTGCAACTGTTGATACGGGCATGTGATTTTATATCCAACTTCAGTGGTTAAAACGTGTTTCATTTTTCCATTCATTTCAACTCGGTCCTGTTCCAACCAACAGTAAATGTATAACAACTTAATGGTTTGACACAGACGTGTCACTGGAAATTAGTTTCATGTCATATAGATAGTAGCTTTTATTGTTGTTTAAGATAGTGCCCTCCTCCAAAATAAAAGTAAATTCAAACTGAAACTGAAACTGAAACTGAAACTAAAAACTGGAAATAGAAACACATGACATTCACATAGAAAATGCTAGTTCATGCAGATGGCGATGGCCTTGTAATATGGAGGGGGGGGGGCACCTCTATAACCACTACCTCCTCCACCACTATACTACTCATCCCGGCTTACCAATCAGCAAGGAGTCCCCCCTTAAAGAAAATCATATCAAAGATGATTATTGATACCATCTGCCTCTCTGTGACGAAAGCGCGGACGAGCTCGGAAAAATAAACTGTGGCGACCCGCGGGTGTAGTCCCCCACTCACCATGCTCACAGGGGAATACTACCCCCTATGTCACCATTTGGATGAGATGGAGGGTGCTGAGGGAGGGGGGGGGGAGACAGAGAGAGAGTGTGTGGAGTAGATAGACTAAGCAGAGAGAGAGAGAGAGAGAGGAGAGAGAGAGAGAGGGCAATTTAAAGCTTTAAGTCTTCGAAAATGTAAATATGTTTTAAAAATTATTTTAACATTTGGATAATGACTTTTTAAGAGAGTATTGAGGTAAATGACTTGAAAAAGATAAGAGAATGAGGAGAATTAAGATTTAAAAAAAAACTGTAGTAGCTAATAATATACAAAAGAGATAATAACATAGGTGAGAGAGCTACAGAGTACGGATAAAGGTAGGATGGGAATCAGAGACAGAGAGCAGGGAAAGCGTTAGTGTAACATGTAGAGAGAAAGAATGGGGGGGAGAGACGTGGAAGAGAGAAAGAGAGGGGAGGAGAGAGGGGGGGGGGGGGAGATGGAGGAGAGGTAGAGGGAGAGAGAGAGATGACTAGAGAGAGAGAGAGCGGTGAATAACAATGTCACGGTTGAATTTGTGCGATTCGTCATCGCTTCCGATTCCAATATTCTTCCTTCCTCTTCTCCTCCCTCCTCCTGTGAGCTCTCCCCCTCTCCTCATAGATCTATAGAACACAGCACCTTGATGCATTCAGATTCTTACTCATCCTCTTTAAAGTGATTTGGTAACTTTGTAGAGGCTTGATAAAATCTGAGCTGCCTGGCCTTACATGCTGTCAGTGTATGTAATATGGTGTAAAAAATGATGCCCAGAAAAAAAAAAAAACTTCAAAATCATCATGTGCTTCACAAAAGTAAACATATAAGTGACCGGAAATGGCAGACTCATTTTCCCCCATAGACTCAGTGTTAGACTAAAGCGTATGGCCATACGCTTTCGTAAATAGGAGTATTCAGTCATAGATATCTTAATAATAGCATTATATATTTGAAAACCTTTCTATGCCTGGCTATTCATTTATCCTTCTGAACATCATTATACAAGACAGATATCAAAATCCAACAATTTATTAAATAAAGCCTCCACAAAGTTACCGAATCCCTTTAACATGTCTGATGTCTGTCTAAACCAGGGTTAGTAAAGTCCAGCCAACATTTCGGTGCCTTCTCATCGTTCTTGAAAATAATCTAATTCATAGAATGGATCCGACTGTAGGATTGAAATCTCCGGTCATTAGTTGTAACAATCATATGTATTATGCAAATCTATTTTGAATTCTTCTGAATTTTCTTTTCCTTGATTCTCCCGATTTTCTGATTTTTTAAGAATTATACAAGAACTGAAATTGTTTTGATAACTTTGGGATTACCTCGACTTTATAGATACCCCCATCTCATCCCCTACCAACCTCCCTCTTCTCATGTGAATTATACACCATTATCCACCCTATTCACATACTGTCTATACTTTGTCAGGATTGGGGATTGGGGGGGGGGGGGCGAGAGTGGGGGCATGGACTTACGCTTTAAAAGTACTATAACATTTTTATATATACTCCTTCTCTTATTGGAAGAAAAAAATATCCTGAAAGAGTTTAGTGAGGGGAAATTATTTTTTTAAAAGTAAGAATACTAAGAGTTTTATTTCTACGGCGGCATAAAATAACTCAGAATCAAAGATCACAAACAGAGATAGTAAATTCGAGTGAAATCCACGCTGTCGTTATTGCCCATGTAAATAGTGTCAAGAAGCATAAATCATACGCAGGTAATTACATGCAGATATACAAGTAAACGAGTATTTATGAAGGGACAAATACCTCTGCCCCCACCCACAAATCGAAGCCCATGTTCATTTATATCAAAGTCTCTCCTTACCCATCAAAAAAATCCTCTGTGTTCAGTCCCAGAAGAAGCTCAAAAACAATATGCTATCTTCACCTAAATCTCCAGCCTGTTGTTTTCCCGCTGTTGCTAATTTCCGTCTTTCCCGCCCAGTTCCTGATTATATTTTAGTGCTGAAAGATCTTCCTCGATGTGTTGAAAATGGAAATGTAGCAAGAGCCAAGAAAGGAAGCCAAGGCAGATAGACAAGAAGACACAGAAATACAAAGAATATGGGGGAACAATAATATCGAAATCAACAACTGCACAAAAACAAGGAAAAAGGGGAGAACATGAAAAACATAAATAAGCATGAATATGAAGACGAGAACTGGAGAGGAATAGAACAACAACTTACAGCAACTGTACAAAAAAAAAACGAAAATAGAAAGAAGAAACCTATTAAAATAAAAGTAGTAAAAGGAGCACGAAAATAGCAACACACATTAAAGAAGAATGAAACCCTGGGGAAATATTAATTTTAATGAAAAGAGAGGGTTCCATCAAAATCGATTACGAAATGAGAAAGTTATGAAAGTTAGAAAAGTCTCAGTTTACTTTCTATGGCGATCCTCAAATTGGCATTGTTGCTTCAAAGTGACAGGTTTAGTAGTGCAGCTCTCCATATGTTTTGTACACAAAATTTCATATTTTTCCCCATTATCTCTCAAGGTGCAGCTTGTCTCCTTCTTAACTCAAAAAATATCATGGGAAAATGCATTTAACACAGCAAATGTTGAGTTCACAAAAAGATAAGCAGCATCTTTAGAGATAATGGAGAAAATATGAAATTTCTGTACAAAACATATATATGAAGAGTTGTACTACGAAACCTGCCATTTTGAAGCAACATTGCCAATTTGAGGATCGCCACAGAAAGTAAATTGAGACTTTTCAAACTTTCATAACTTTTTCATTTCGTAACCGATTTTGATGGAACCCTTTTCAAATTGCTTCTCTCTGTCCTCTCTTTCCATTAAAATGGATATTTCCCCAGGGTTTCATTCTCCTTTAAAAGAAACCTATATTTCTAAAAGCATAAGGATAATAATAAGAAGAAACATACAAACTAAGCAGATGAACAGAAATTGAAAGCAACAAGAAGAACAAAAAGATAAGATGGGCTTTTTAAAGATATAATAATGAGCATAACAACAAGAATGAATAAGAAAAATTACAGTAACTTGAACAATATGAATTCCTTTTTCTTTCTTTTTGTCCCCGCCGAACGAAGTTCGCGAGGGGACTATGAAACGGGCTCCGTTCTTGTGTGCGTGTGTGTGTGTGTGCCGTGTGTCCGTCCGTGCGTCCGTGCGTCCGTGCGTCCGTGCGTCCGTGCGTCCGTGCGTCCGTGCGTCCGTCTGTCCGTGTGTGCTCAAATGTTAGAAAATGCTACTTCTCCGTCATTTCTTGGCCGATTTTGATTCTGATTGTTTTATCTGATAGGAGTGATAGGGCTTCCAAACTTCTACACAGAATCGTGAAATCATTAATTATGTAAATTCATGCAAATTTATTCAACAGTGACGAAAAATGCTACTTCTCCTCTATTTCACATCGGATTTTGATTCCGATTGTTTTATCTGATAGGGCTGGGTGGGGGCTTCCAAACTTCTACACAGAATTTTGAAATTCATTAATTATGCAAATTTATGCAAATTTATTCAAAATGGCTGAAGGTTCATAATGTTTTCATGTTTTATATTTCAGTTGTATACATGCATTGTTGGTATTCTCTTCTTTTGCATGCAGTAACATTATCATTTTATTCACTAAAGTTTTTCACTGAAGTTTTAAGGTTCAGGCTAGTTAATTTCCACAGATCTGCACTTCCGGCGGGGACATTTATTACGCATTGCGTAATTTACTCATTCACTTGTTTTTTAGGAAATAATTTTGACAAAAAAACAAGAAGAAAAGAACAACGATCAGACGAAGAACAAAAAGATAAGATGGGCTTTTTAAAGATATAATAATGAGCAGAACAACAAGAATGAATAAGAAAAACTACAGTAACCTGAACAATATGAATTCCTTTTTCTTTCTTTTTTTTTAAGGAAATAATTTTGACAAAAAACAAGAAGAAAAGAACAACGATCAGAAGGAAGTTAAGAATAATTACAAGAGTTAGAACAAGATGAAAATAGAAGAATACGGATCAGGAATTCACGGAATGTAAATGAAATGTCATTGTGGTGAAAAGTTTACAGGAAAGTATCATTATTTGCAAGAAATGGAGGAGAAGATAGAGTTTCCAAACCGTATCTTAGAAGTGGTAAGGTTGCCATGGTAACCACATATCACTCGATAGGCTAGATGATCAGTAACATGATAATAATAGTATATGACATATGTCGTGATAATTGTTAGCAGATGGTCTTGTCATTTGTAGTAGTAGCTCCTACAATAATGTATTTCGTGCTACTACACGTATCAGGTTGGACATGTTTACAATAACTGTAAAACGAATGATAAACAATTGGTATGGTAATTACCATTTCATAATTATAATGAAATTGTTACCACACCATTCATTTCGACCTTTACATATTTATTAAGATGTATGGAAACATTGCATGACACAGAAAATATATTATCAAACAAAACAAAAAACAAAAAGAAAGAAAGAAAAGGAAATAATCTAACGAACAGAAACAAGCCCTATTCCCAATAACAAAAATGGATTTTGTGATTTTTTGAAATAATACTTTTATTGTTCCTTATTTACTTTCATTTTTTTCTTTTCTTTTTTTTTTTCTTTTTTTTTTTTTTTTTTTTTTTTTTTCTTTTTTCTTTTTTTTTTTTTTTTTTTTTTTTTTTTTTTTTTTTTTGGGGGGGGGGGGGGTGCCAAATCACACACATCCTCGCTACAGAGACCCCATAATATGACGCACAGGATAGGCATATAGGTGGATGTCCGACCTGTACATTATTTACCTGTACCGTGAGGCGTCAAGAATTTTATCAGGAAGAGTTTTATATCCTTTTGTTTATACTACATATCATACAAATGAGTATCATTTGTCCCTCCTGCGTAGTCAAATGCTTCATTCTTACTCCTCCCCCAAAAGATAATAATAATTTAAAAACATGAGAGAGAGAAATCAGAAAATAAACAAACTAAAATTGTGGAAAATAGAGAGCAAATAAGTGACTTTTTCAAAAAATATTATGAAAAGACACGATTTTGACCACGGTTAATTTTTAAAAAGCAAAATAAATATAAACAAATATAAATAAGTGCATATTTGTACCATAATGATTACCATGACCTTTATACTCATACATTATACACACCCATACGCACACACACACACACACATATATATATATATATATAAAATATATATATATTATATATTATATATATATATATATGTATACATTACAAAAGTGAACACAAAGACGAACAGCAGTATTTTAAACTAGGAAGCATAATTCAATTCAATTCAATTCAAATTAACATTTATTTTCTCTCCAGTGATTTTGACAACATTCAACATCTGTTCAAATAGTACAATTTACATGCATATAAAGTAATATCAGTACAATCAAGAACTTGCAAAGTTACAGGGAAGAAGGCGCAGTCCCAATAAGCCAGATGCTTGTAGCGGGTACGCCTGAATACACAAATACAATGTAATTTAATACAGGAAAAGAAGAAGGGACAGACAGAGAGAGAGGGGGAAAAGAGGATAGGGAACTTGGAGTAGAGGGAAAGGAAGAGGACTACAACATAGTAATAATCATAATGGAGCTGTATTGCATGCATGGGTAATACAGTGGCAAGATATACGGTGAGAATAAAATACCGAAATATTCACAGGCAATCTTACAAAAAAAGATACTGGAAACAGGTTAGAATGATAGTAATCGAGCATAATAAATAAGCAAGGCCATCATGAACTATAATCCGATATCATAGACTTTTTTAGCTTCCATGAGAAGCTTAACA